>VUQJ01006325.1:18107-31065 GCA_015108635.1 Andinoacara biseriatus
CGCCTCCAGCAGCTGTTGACACAGAACACACATTAAATAAGTCATTATGAAACTATATGAAACAGTATGAAACGTCATCAAACTACACTAAAATTTAGTCTCTTGACTTAGAATTCACACAAAGAAAACACTGAATCCAAAAAAAAAAAATAATTGAAAAAAAAAAAAAAAAAAAAAAAAAAAAAAAGGATGTGATAACAACAGTCAGCAACCAGAGTTAGGTATAACATCTTAAAGCAGCAGCAAGAAGGCTCAGGGGCAAACTGAGGCCAGGATAGAGAGAAACAGCTGATACTTCCACCAGGAGGCAGCTGATGGTTGATTGCACATTTTCCTATTAGCTGGATTCTCAGGCATGGTCCAGAAACATTTTCGCTGCTACTGATACTCTGTAATTTAAGTCTTGTGAGGGAGCCCGTCAGCACTTCCCACAGTCTCACCCCAGATCCTGAAAACTGCTGACCAAGGTCACGAGGTCAGACTCTTTCCACTAATCCAAAATTAAACTTTGATATTGAAACACTTTACTGTATGAGGAATAGAAGCAGCAGCCGCCATCCGATTTAGAAAAACAGCGATGTTTTTCTAAATGGGCTGTGTGCGCTATAAATGACATGTTCAGGCTTTGTGTGGGAGTTAATACTCGAGTACATGTTGATGTCTCGCAGAGTGAGACGTAGAGGAAGTGCCAGCAGTGCCAAAAACAATTGCAGAACTAGTTTGCAGAACTTGTATCACAAAAAGTTGTGAGCTGCCCAAGAAAATCCCAAACTACATGCACGATTATTAAAAAAAAAAAGAAAAAAAAAAAAGTCTTATTTAATTAATACAGATATTAAAAATGACAAGTGAGCTCAACATTAAATTGTTGCTTTCTTAAAAAAAGAAGGTCCCATTAAAGCTGTAACTCCTGTTTTTACATATACTAGATGGAGAGTACAGCCTTCAAAATGTTTGCAAAATATCTGCTTTGCAAATGTTTCAGGAGGAAGGAAATTACTTTCATATTTGAAAAAAAACACTAAAACTGTCAAAACGTAACCAATCATAAACACCAGTGGCCAGTGGTCATTTTCCTTTTACTGCGAGTGTGATTGGTTTTTCAACACTGTTGCTTCACATTCATGCAAGATCACACTTTCACAGCACCTGGCAGCAGCCCAGGATTCTCACACAGGCTGTCATTGTCCAGTACTTTTATTCAGGGTGTAACACGACCAATACTCTGTTAAAAAAGAAAAAAAAAGTCACCTACCTCCAAAGTTTACCAGCCTTCCTATCCGTGTGACGGGCACCTTCCTCTCTCGAGCTTTTTCACTCAGCTGAAATCAAAGGAAATTAAATGTAAACACTTCACTGCAAGTGTGAAACGCACTCATATTTATCAATTAAACACTCATTAAAAAAGGAGAGAGGAGATACCACTTGTGTATGCTGCTTGAAGTCCCTTTTCTTGTTATTTCTTGCTTTATCGATATCCTCCGACGTCAACCGCCCCACTGTGGTGTTGTCCTGGTTAAATAGCCTCGCATGTCCAGAGAACAGCCGACTTGACCAGTCCCTGTGGTACCTCAGACGTTTAGCATCGCTATCATTTGCAGTTCCTGTGAAACAAGCGGCCATCGTGGAGTATCTGTGAAACGTCGCCGCAGTGGCTCTGTGGACGTCTTTTTGGTTCTTGAACTTCTCCTGAATGAACAAAATATGATATTCATCAACATGGTGCCAAATATCAATATTTTTATGAAAACAAAGATGATAACTAAGCTGCAGTGACGAAGACAAGAATCTCACAGGGGGGGAAAAAAATGACAGTGTACAGGAAAGCACAGATTGGAACTGATACATTACAATGCATTTAAAAAAAAAAATAATAATAATAATAATAATAATACACAGACAGACACACACTGACACAACAATGCCATTTATAAAAGCACAATTCCTGCTTTTACCTTTTTACCAGTCGGTTTTCAGCATTCATGGCCCGGACCGGTGCCCGGCCGATCAGCCAACATTAGCTACATGCCGATATATCAATACAGGCATTTAAAATGAGAAGATTCTGTAACTTAATACAGTTCGGAGGAAACTGTCAAGTTTACTAATTTCTTTTGTTATAAACATAAAATTATGCATAAAAGAAAAGTTGATCTAATGCTTTCAGTTATAGTTCTTAGAAAGAAAATCAGAATCAGTTGCAACCGGTGCATCTCTAATCATCAGCACTTCAATGCAATGCATTACAATGTAATGTAATTACAGTAATGGATTGCATTTGTCTGGAAAGTAATACATTACATTACCAAGATTACAAACTCTCCGAGAATCTGAGGAGAACATGCTAACAAAATATTGGCAGCCAATCATCTTCAAACCCTGAGTGTGTGCTGGCTAAAAACGTGTAAAAAAATCATCATGCTTAGGTGATAATCTGTTATTTTAGTCCCCTGAGACTATTATTAATTATTGATTATCCAAAGTAAAAACTTTGTAATTTTAACCAAGAGACACTCAATCATTTATTGCCCCAAAACAACCCTATCAGGCTTTATCTGCTTGTATCCTTCACTGCCTGCTTCACAAACCACCCCCTCTCACTTCTGCATCACCTGCCTCCTAAAGCCTTTATGTTCTGCTGAGCTGCTGATGAGATCATGGTGCCCAAAAAGCAAAAAGCCAAGGTATCTGTGCTGCATGCCCTGTGAAACTTGATCCTAGTCGCCAAAATCACAGCTGACTGCTTACCCTTGCCGATCCAGTGGTGTGATGAAAGTTTGCCAGCCTCTGGTTCCCGGTGCCAGTGAGGCCGCCTGAGGAGGCCCTGCTGGCCGCCTGCTTCACCCATTTGAGACTCCTCCAGACCACCGTGTCGCCTGCCATGCTGCTGCCCGTTAGAAACCTGCAGGTATTTAAAACAGGCTGTGGGGTATGATGAAGAGATGCGTGAAGTGGAGAAGCGCTATAGAGGACTATAGCATGCTTGAGGAAAATTAATCTAAACAAACACTGTAAAAGTGTGATATTAACGTGGCACGCAGCCTGAGAATGAAGGGGGACGTAAAAATATAAGCACGCCGAGGAGCTTAAAAACAAACCCGAGACAAAAGACAGTCACCAGAAAACAACTTCCACTCACCACTAACAAAAGCTTTGCAACACGTCCTCCACGTTCAGTGAGTGCACGGAGCGGCGAGCATTGTGCTCCAGTAGCACGAAGCGCCGGTCGCCTCGATTTGACTCGACACAATTCCCTTAAACACGTCCACTCGGGCGAAAGGAAAAACGCGGGCGACGCGCTGAAGGACGTGCAGATTTTCTCCGAGGCTCCCCCGGAGGAAGTTTAATAAACACGGGCCAATGAGATAAAGCTCAGCCACGAGCTCCTGCCGTCAACAAACCCATTTACTGGCCGAACAAGCTGTCAGTCGCCACTCACACGTAAGCACGCTACCGGCTGACGTGTCCTCAGATTGGGTGGTCCGAGATGTGAGCACGTGATGCGTTCACAAGCCACTCGCAAAAAACGTAAATGGGGGGAAGCAGCCTTCAAGGCTTTCTGCCAGACCATGTGCAGGACATGCGCTCTCTCACGTTCTTTCAAAGGTTATTATGGCTATTTTTTTAGGACAACGATCAAAATAAAGGTTATTTATTAATGTACTAAAATGAGGTAGAACTATCTGAGGCTGCTCAAAAATGACAACAGCAAAAACAACAATAATAGTACAACAGCGCAAAATAATAGAAAATACTGCTATAACAGTATTACTACAGAACTACTCTTTAAAGCATTGGGTAAGGCATTATTAAGCAGTTTTAGGGGCTGGTATTTCACCCTGTCTTACAGATTGATTGAAATGTGAACTTTTATTACAGCTCAAACTACTGAGCAGTTTATAACTAAAATCATCAGCAGCTGGGAATATTCAGGCCCCATCTTACCTTAAAGACCTCATAGTACTGTATCACCCCAATAGAGCACTTCACTCTCAGACTGCTGACTTACTTGTGGTTCCTAGGATACTTAAAAGTAGAATGGGAGTCAGAACCTTCAACTTTCAGGTCCCTTTTCTGTGGAACCAGCTCCTAATTTGGATTTGGGAGACAGACACCCTCTCTAGTTTTAAAATTAGGCTTAAAACTTTATTTTTTGAGTTGGGCTGGATCAGGCGACCCTGAACCATCATGGTTATGCTGCAATAGGCCTAGGCTGCTGGGGGGTTACCATTGATGCACTGTTTCTTTTTCCACACCTCTTTTTAATCTGTGGAAGAGAGTCAAAGATTGACAATAACTAGTGAATAAATGCAGAGTGGGGTATAAACAGTGTGCTTTTTGTCCTGTCTCTCGCCCCTCAGCCCCAACCGGTCACAGCAGATGATTCCCTGAGCCTGGTTCTGCTGGAGGTTTCTTCCTGTTAAAAGGGAGTTTTTCCTTCCTACTGCTGCTCATAAGGGGTCGTTTTGACTGTTGGGTTTTCTCTGTAATTATTATAGGGTCTTTACCTTACAGTATAAAGCACCTTAAGGAGAAAAGAATAAAGTGCTTTATTTTTCCACTTTACAAAAAACAATTATCTGTTACAAGACCATGTTTAAATTCTTTTGCAGAACTACTTTTTTTACACAATAAATCTGCAATAGGACACAGTTCTGCACATTCATGAAGGGTGGGACAAAAAGGAAAGTTTATTTCATTCTCATTAAAATGCATTACAATGCAGGTTCTTTATGAAGTCTGATAGAAATGTAAGCTACCTAAAAGGTACAGGCAGTTTCTTCATGTTGCACCCCAGAACCTGCCAGTGTGAGAGGTCTGGAGGCTTCAGAATATCTAAAATATACAGTCAGCCCAAAGCATTTAATTGCTTGTAAACAAGCAGTAATATTTACAAAATTCCCTCCCCAACAGACGTCAAATGAATCAGTGCAGTGATTTGAGAACTGGTGTGACAGACTACGTTCAGCTCTTTTAATCTTTAAGACTCTGGCAGCTGCGTTCTGGATAAGTTGAAGCTTTTTTTATCGCTCTTAGGAGGACTGGACAAAAGTCCATTACAGTAGTCTAATCTGCTAGAGATAGAGCCCTGCACCAGTTTCTCCAGATGGCACGTCAGCTGAATCTCATCTATCCCAGAACTTAAACAAATCAATACAATGATTTCCTAAATCTAAAATGTGCAAACACAAAATCAGCAGGCATGTTTCTATTATTTACTCTGCTAAGCTATCTATTATTTATGGAGTAGATAAAAGAATAAAAAATAAAAATGTATGAAATTATGAGGAGCACTTGAAGGCAACACTACCCCATACAGTTGTGAACTTTGCCATTAGAGTGTGAAAACTTCACGAAAGGCGATGCTAACGATGAATTGCCTTTTAATTAGAAAAAGTGAGCAAGGAAATAACAAATATTGCTCTGCTTAGGTTTACAGTATAAACCTGACATGCTAGGATTGACTCATGTCTGCAAACTGCTGCATTTGTTCACAATGCCGAGGTTTCATATGCATCAAGAGAGTGTAATCTCATCTTTATTTCAGACAGGATCAATTTTTCAAGTTCTTGTTTAGTTTTTTTACACTGGATGGGGATCTTGTTTCAATCACATACATAATGCTGGCTTGGCAAAATAAAATCGTCGAGAAATCCTTCAAGGGTTTTCATCATTGATAAAATATTATTTGCAGTCTCCGTCAACGTCTGATGGCAGCCTTCAGCTTCGGGAAGAGCTGGAGAGCGTTTTGTGTTGTCACCTCCATGACTTTTTCCAGTGACACCCCTTTGATCTTACTGATGTACTCAGCAGAGACACAGATGTTTTTTGGCTCATTTCTCACCTGTAGTCAGGACAAGGAACAAAAGTGATCTTTATATTAATTATTATCATGTTACTGGTTATATTAATGACAGCAAACTAGAAGCTTTGTAATAGCTGTTACACAATACTTAAAAAAAAATTACTGCTCACAACCAAAGAGAATATTGAGATTTTAGCTATATGTAGTATGTGGCAGAACTGCACAAAATGTAAAAATATTCCACCTGCTTTTCTGGGCCGAGAGCTGGAGAATCGGTTTCCAGACAGATGTTCTCCAACGGCAGCTGTTTCACAAGTTTCTGCTTCTTGGTGGAAAATACACACATAGACCACCATCAATCATTAACACTTAGTGTGATAATATTAATCAATGAAAACAAAGTCAACACGCCAGTGCCGCATGGACAGTGTAAAAACTCACATACATCTGCTGCCGCTGTCAAAAAAAATCAACTTGTTTGGTCTGTTTTCACATGAATGACAAATAACTTGACTGCGAGCTTGGCTGTACCTGCTCACTCCTTATTATAGATGGTGGGATAGAAAAGAAATAGCCAGCCTTCACTCCCTCCATGGCAACAGACGGTTTCCCGTCAAAAGCATGTAGAAGGGCTTTTTTGACACCTAGTGGCAATAGAGAGGAACTGCAGTTTATTTCTCAAACTGGAGAAAAGGGTTTATCCACGCAGAAACAGAAACTTAGGTATTCACCTTGCTCCTTCAGGAGCTGGATGGTGGGTCTTCCTGCAGACCTTGAATGAACATTTCTAAATAAAGCAAAAGACAAAACAAAACACATAGACAAAATATTATAAAATACTGCTGGCTTCTTTAATATACTGTGGTGAACCTTTTCTTATAGGGTTTAGACTATCATTTCTCTCATTTCTGATAATGCTGATATTTCGTTTTGATTTCTTATTATATGAATCAGTTACTGACTGTATTATTCATGTTATTACACTTTAATTGTAGTGTTTTATACATTTGCCAAACACACAAAAGGTCCCTGGTTTGAGACTGGGAGGATGCATAGATCCCTTTGGGGTTGCATCAGGAATCCCAAAAAGGGATCGGGTGTACAAATCTACCAAATTAAATATGCAAAGCTATCTGCAGTGGTCACCTCTTGCAAACAAGGGAGCAACCATAAGAATCTTCATCTGTTTAAAATGAACAAAAAACAAAACAAAAAATACATATCACTATATGTACTGTATATATTGCTACACCTCCTAGAAAAGCTCTTAAATATTATTCCTTGTTGAAAAGCTGCTAATAAATGTAGCCTGTGAATTTCTGAATTTCTCATGGTAGTGTCTTGAAGTCAAGACTCACAGTGGGAGATCTAGCTCCTTGGCTATCTGTGCTTGACGAATCAGCACCAGCCTCTGATTCTCCTTATCGGTGTCGCTCCTGACATATCTGGGTGTAAAATCCAAACCAACCTGCAACAGCAAACAAGCTGTCATAACATTTTAGTTAATAAAGGAAACTGAAGTTGCATCAAAGATGCTGAATCTTTACCTCCCCAATGGCGACGACCTGGTCTTTGTATTTCTCTATGATGGGCAAGGCAGAATCCAGATCCTGCAAAACAAACAGCAACATACTCCTGACTAACTGCATAAACAAGAAATAATTCATCCAATTTTTTCAAAGCACTAGCAGTATCAAATCATGAAAATGCTTTTACTGTTCTGAGAAAAATACAGCTGTGGTGGAAGAGGAGAAGCATAGACAAATTGCATTTCCATTCTTGTACCTCCGTCATCCTTATAATGGATATTCTACCAGATTTTAGTGGACCTATTAGTCACTGCAATAATGCAGAAAGAATGAATCATCCACAGTATTTCAGGAAAGGAGTGCAGCTGTTTTTCCACTGCTGTGAGCACTGCAAAAGATTTTTTTAAGTTCAAACTGTAGTATGGCCGAGGCACACTGGTGACATATCCAGAGTGCACCACACTTCTCTCACTAAGACAGCTGGGATTTGAGAAGTGGAAGAAAATAGATGTAGGTATGTTTTATTTTTATAAAACCACAATACACTACAGATATGGAAACAAACAAAAAAATCACAACAAATGGCTAGAGATTGAGTTTTCCTTTAGCCAGACTGGGGGAAAAAATCAAAAATAATAAATAAAACTGTGATATACTTGCAGATATACACTGCGGTATTTGCGTAGAAACAAAAAACATGAACAGATTTCCCTAAAATTTGTTATGTGTAATTATTTGTTTATGTTCTGCATGACTCTGCTTGGATCAGCTGGTTGTGTTTGTGGCCCTCCAAACACTTGCCAACAGGGAAGTTGCAGATGGCCCCTGGTGGACAAAGGAATATGATCTCTCTTTCTATGTCCTGTCAGTACTCTGGCTGCTGTGTTTTGGGTCAACTGAAGGCTTCTCAGGGAAGTTTAAGGACAATATGATAATAATGAATTACAATAGTCCAGACTAGAATTGGTAAATGCATTAACTACTTTTTCAACATTACTCTGAGACAGGATGTTTCTAATTTTATATACTGCACAGATAAAAGAAAGCAGGGTTACATATTTGTGTGTGTGTGTATATATATATATATATATATATATATATATATATATATACACATATATACATAGATGCACTATATTGCCAAAAGTATTTGTTCGTCTGCCTTTACACGCATATGAATTTGAGTGACATTCCATTCTTAACCCATGGAATGTGTTGTTGGCCCACCCTTTGCAGCTATAACAGCTTCCACTCTTCTGGGAAGGCTTTCCATGAGGTTTATGAGTGTGTTTATGGCACATTTTGACCATTCTTCCAGAAGTGCATTTGTGAGGTCAAACACTGGTGTTGGATAAAAAGGCCCGGCTCACAGTCTCTGCTCTTATTCATCCCAAAGGTGTTCTATTGGATTGAGATCAGGACTCTGTGCAGGCCAATCAAGTTCTTCCACACCAAACATGCTCATCAATGTCTTTATGGACCTTGCTTTGTGCACTGGTGTGCAGTCATGCTGAAACAGGAAGGGGCCATCCCCAAACTTCCCACAGTATTGGGAGCATGAAATGTCTCGGTATGCTGAAGCATTAAGAGTTCCTTTCACTGGAACTAAGGGGCCGAGCCCAACTCCTGAAAAACAACCCCACAAGTACCATTCGCCTGGCAACTGCCAAACTTGGACTCGTCCATCGGATTGCAGACAAAGAAGCATGATTCTTCTCTCCAGAGAACCTGTCTCCATTGCTCTAGTGTCCAGTGGTGAAGTACTTTACACCACTGCGTCTGACACTTTGCATTGCGCTTGGTGATATAAAGCTTGGATGCAGCTGCTCAGTCATGGAAATACATTACATGAAGCTCTCTACGCACTAAGATTGTGGACCAGTAGTCACCAGACTGACTTCACGGCCTTTGGAAGATATGTTTATCTTATTTATGGCCTTCCCGGTCTCGGAGAAAAATATGTTTATCTTATCCTCAAAGGTTTTGCCAAAACATGTATGTCTAAGGAGAGTGTGTATTGGTCAACGCACCCTGTTGCTAAGTAGAATAAAATTGCCATATCATGATTAGGGACATGTGAGGGCAGGAAGGCATGTGTTTCTTTTACAGAGCTTTTGCTGATTGGGAGAAGCTTGTGCTATGAGGCCAGAACCAGCCACTGGACGAACCAATGTGAGAAGGCCAAGTCTAAACCATGGCTCTCTCCATCTGTTTTGAATAGTGTTTGTAGATAGTGGTAGTATAAAGTGTTGTTTAGCCTAGAATCTGTGCTGTTCTTGGGGGGGTCACAGCCAGCTGCTGGGATGGCCTGTGATGTCCTGAACCCAGAGTCCCCATGTACATGTAATTCTTCTGATTCTTTAATATATTAAATGTTTTAATTTTAACTGAAGTGATTTAAATGTCTTCCTTCACAAATTAAAAAAAACCCACAACGTAACACTATCACAGTACCACTCTGGAATTTACTGAGCTGCAGAGAGCGATCCATTCTTTCACAAATGTTTGTAGAAACAATCTGCATGCCAAGGTGCTTGGTTTATACACCTGTGGCCATGGAAGTGATTAGAACACCTGAATTCAATGATTTAGATGGGTGAGTGAATACGTTTGGAAACATAGTGTAAATATATCGGCGCATATTTTGCAAAAAAGTGGGACGTGCCCCAAAGTTTGAAAAACACTGAATTAAATAAGCACTGATGCAAAAAAATTCACATCAAGGATTTTTTTTAAATCAAGTTATTTGATGGATCAGTGCTGCCCTATTCAGTAGTGCTTTTTCTATACTGTGATGCACTCTAAATCCTGACACTCATGAAACTCTTCAAATAAACTATTCCTTCAAAATCAAAAGTTCTCTAAGTCAAGTAGATTTATCTTTTCAGGATGTAACAGTGATTCCACTGGATTATTTTAACAGCATGTCTGCATAAGGATATGAGGTGTTTGCCTGATGATGGCAATGCTTAAGCCCATAATGACATATATAATGACAAATGAGGGGAAAACCATTGAGTGTGCAAATAAACCTCTGTCTGAGGGGGCATGTAGTGTTTTTTAAACCAATAATGTTGTTCTGGCAGTTTATTATTTCTACTGATAAGTGAGTTGAAAACTGTTACATGGGTGTATCAAACCTTTAAATCAGGGATATCAAACTCATTTTATATCATGGGTCACATACAACCCACTTTGATTTAAGGGGAATTTCATTGGTCTGGTCCAGTCTTCTGTCATTATAAAGAAGCTTAAATACACATTCAATCCCTGTGATATCTAAATATCATAAAAGAAGGGCAATTTCAACAGTATGTCTCAGTTTTAATACATGATTTAAAAAAAAAACACTGTAGTAAAAAAAAAAACGAATCTGTCAGTATAACTTTGGGCAGGGCTGTAAAAAAAGTGTTTTTTTTTCTTTAAAAGATTCTGGTAGCTCATTGGCCAGACTGTTCTGTAATTAAAAGGTTTTTGTTAATTCACAGAAAATATCAAATATCCTTTTTTACTGTAGACCCATTGTAAAAACTATATAGTAGATAGTAGGAAAAAAACAGGAACGTTTTTTGCCAATAATTTTATTGTTTATCTATTACTTAATTACTTTGGTGTAGTATGACTGGCCAAGGGGGAGGTCTTGATCCCTAGGAAAAGTTGTAAAACATATGAAAATACAGATAAATTCCAAAATCTATGCCCTTTTTCACTTCCCATCTCATTTTACATTCTGCATATTGATAACAAAAGCATTCTATTCTATTCTATATATCCAAAGCTGTCCAGTGGTTCGGATTAGAGTCTTTGCTGGGCCGATTCTAGCCCCTAGGCCTTATGTTTGACACCCTTGCTTTAAACTGCAGCACTCCTACCTGAGGAGAAGCACCCCTCTGCTGCTCTGGGGACACTTCTTGAACAGGGTGAACTCCCAAGCAGGGAAAAATAAAACCTGGAAACCTGGAGAAAGGTGGAACAGTCAATTAGAAAAAAGAAGAAAAAAAAAACACGGCCGGCTCAGTACAGTTACATTATCACACAGTGCTGGATACCTCTGTGACAACTCTATAATCTTCTCAAATTCTCTTGAATGCTCGGCCACAGCCAATAGCGCCAGCAAGCCAGCCTGGACCACAGTAATAATAAAAAAAAATTAGCAGAGACAACAAATATCTGACTGACTTTTAGCTTTTACTGTAGAAGATGTCTCACCTTTTTTGAACTTTCAATCACCTCTTCAACATCCTGGAGACAAAACGAGAAAAGGTTAAAACCGCACTAAAATCTGCTAAAGATAAAATATGAATTTTCAGTCCTTAAACAAGCGTAACACCTTGTCAAAATCCCCCGCGGAGATATGACAGTGACAGTCAACGTAGCCTTGCATGTGGACGATGTAGTGCGCAAAATAAAAACAAACCTGCTTCCTGAAATAAAAGCCGACTGCGCATGCGCGTGTGTCGTCGGGTAAGGAGCGGCCCTCTCTCTTAAATATGATTGGTTGAACATTTACTCCTCGGTAACTTCCGCGAGCTTTATCATCTTTATCATATGATCCAAGAGGTGCAGTTGGATGTTTTTGTCACGCTGAAATGGGAGCTCTAATCGTCGTTTCGGTACTTTTACTGATGATCGTGGCCAGTAGGGCCAGATACGAACCGAACTGGGAGTCCATCGACTCCAGACCGCTGCCAGAGTGGTACGACCAGGCTAAGATCGGCATCTTTATACACTGGGGAGTCTTTTCGGTCCCGAGCTTTGGCAGCGAGTGGTTCTGGTGAGTTTTTATTCTAACATTATCAGAGAACTTACGTTTTTGCCGACAAGCGGAGAGCAGCAGGGACCGTGAAATCCCGTTATTGTGACCGTGATTGTTAATTATTTTCTTATATTGAGCGATGGGCTACATGTGCTCTGTGCAAGAAAAAAAAATATGACAGAAATAGCGAATAGCGAAATAATAAGGAAAGCTTTGGAAAGGGAAGCACAACAAGGTGTCTTCTTTCGATGTCCCTTGTTGTGCCTATAAGTGATTTCCGGTGTTGTGCCAAAAAGTGATCGTCTGCCATAAAGTGATTTCCAATGTTTCTATGCGCTTTTATGTGTAATTTCTTTGCTTATATTGGTGAATAGAGTGTAGGATTTAGGATTTATCAAGTGCTTATATATATAAAATGAAGAAATTACTTGTTTTGCAAATTTATTTATGACTCTGCATTATTGTATCTGCATTATAATCAAGCCAGCTCCTTTTTGGCTACTCTTTATAGAACTGTAATGTTATATTTGTTGCAATTGCTGCAGCCCTCTTGGCAGATCTCTCAGGATCAAAGACATTTTCAATGCCAATGATAGTTTTTACCGTCATTATTAAAGAAAATATGAAAATCACTTTGCCAAGAAGAGATTGCAGCTTATAGCTTGTGACAAGAGTGTTGTTTCTCACATATTTTAGGCAAAAAAATGTATCTACAGCAATTTAATTACGACCAATAAATATTATGTTTTTTTTTGGGGGGGGGGGCAAATACCAGAAATCACTTTATGGCAGACGATCACTTTTTGGCACAACACCGGCACTTAGGATCGTGCAAGTAATTTCCGTTAATTATCAAGCGGGAATTCT
>VUQJ01006328.1:23680-53677 GCA_015108635.1 Andinoacara biseriatus
GCTGCCTTCTTGGCCAAGTCTCTCTCTTGCAAAAAATATCTCTTATTCATAGAGCCCCAGGCTGCTCAGTTTAGACTTGTGGAGCTGTTTCTGATGGAATTCAGGAATATTTCTTTCAGGTGGAAATGCTCAAATATAGCCCAGCACTTGATAGGTTAACACATTAAAGCTTATCTTAAACTAATTAAAGCTTAACCCCAGCAGTGACACATAAAACAGATTTACTTTTCATCATTGATTTGTAATGGCAGGACTGAGCTCTGATGCAAGATTACTGTGAGTCACCAATCAGCCGCCAGGCCTCCACCTTTTGAGTTGAATAAAATGGAAAATGGTCTGAAGAAATAAGTGAAATATAAACTGGTCTGCATTTTTAAGATTCTCCTGGGTTGACTCTCGCCTTCTCAAATGGAAATATGCCTATTTCCTCTTTTAAAATGTGGGTACTCAGGTTAAAGATGGCCTACCCGAAATAGTAATTTATATATTTTCCCTATGTCAGTTCAATTCAATTCAATTCAATTCAATTTTATTTATATAGCGTCAAATCACAACAGTCACCTCAAGGTGCTTTATATTGTAAGATAAAGACTCTACAATAATAAAGAGACCAGCCCAACAATCAGTTGACCCCTCGATGAGCAAGCACTTGGCAACAGTGGGAAGGAAAAACTCCCTTTTATAGGAAGAATCCTCTGGCAGAACCAGGCCAGGAGGGATAGCCATCTGCCACAACTGGTTGGGTGTGATGGGAGCAAGACGGGACAAAGGACATGCTCTGGAAGAGTTTAATAGTTAATAGTTTAATAATAATAACCAATGGCAGAACTATATCAATATTAAATGCCAAATAATCACACATTCAAGGAAGGCTATGCTAAAGAAGCTCATCTTAAACCAAGTGAGAATTTGAGCATCTCCTTGAGAAAAGGAGTCTGACACATTACACAAGGATTACTTCTGAAAGCATAAATGCATTTACCATGATACTATTTAGTATATATGTCCTCCTGTTCAAGCCTTAAGAAATTTCCCATTACATGGACAGACTAATAACTTGCCTGCACCATGTCTCTCCTCAGACCCTTGCAATTATGGGACAAGCCGCCTTCAGCAGTGAGAGAAGAACATAACAAATGGGTCTTGTTAAAACACATGGTTATGAGCTGCCTTTCATAATTACAGCAACCACTACAAACAGCCGACAGGGCAGAGCTGAGCTCGCAGGGGTGGGGAAGGAGACATGGTTAGTTAATTTCTTAGACGACAGGCGACAACTTTGGCACTTTAATTTTTGCTGCTCTGGTCAAAAGATTTTATTTAAGGCGGTGTTAGATTTCTTCACACAGAGCACTGGAATCTGAAGATGTTGTGGGATACAGTAGTTTACACAAAGAAAAGTTGCCTTTGCCTTTAACATTTTCTTCTGTAATTTGGTTAATTTTGCCAATTATACCAGAAACTGCTCCTATTACATAGTCACAACAACTATAATTTAGTCAGCCAAGACATAATACACTTCACAGCAGTAAGTTATATGATGACAGACTTCAGCTAACATCTACCTTAAAGCAAGTGCAAGTCTAATTTGTTCTTAACCACACAGAAAAAGACTCATTATTATGAGCTATAATGTGCTATGCACCACCTTCACAGGGATAACACATGTCTCTTTATGTTCTAGTAACTCTTCTCTCCCATCACCCGTCACCCTGTCACAGTTGCACCTCCCTGAGCCTGCTGGAGATCTCTTCCTGTTAAAGAGGAGTTTTTCTTTCCCACCTTTGTCAAGTGCTTGCTCACAGGGAGTGATCAGATTTTTTTGGAGGTTTCTCTCTAATATAGCAGGGTCTTTACTGTATCATATAGACCAAAGCACCTTGAGGCAACTGTTCAATGAACTGGTGCTATATAAAACTGAATTGAATGGAAACATAAGCTGACAATAGAATTTGTGAGCTAATACTTTCAAAGAGTGTAAACAGATGTTCTGCATTTCTTGAATAGCACAAATTGGATCAAGTTAGCATTGTTAAAACAGGAAGTTGCGGCCCTGTTGAACCCATGGATCATGTGGAACTCTTGTGTTCCTCATGATCTTTTACATGAGAGTTTGCCAAACAGCTGATAAACTAAGTAAAATCATATTTCCTCTTTGATCAGTGCTAATTAAAATGTGCTTTCAGCCTACCTGTGTTTATTATAGGTAATGCACACTGACTGATTCATGGTTGACATCAATATGTTTGTCCTACTTCTTTTACAAGAGAAAAATCTGTGCTTCCAAAGTTTTTCCAATACAGCATGTTGAAGGAGACGAGCAACAGCTGTAAGTATGAGCAGATAGGTAAAAGTGACTCATTAAACACCAGTGTTTTTTCTTCTCTGATGACAGATCTCATTTTGTCTCTGAGTGTGTATGTATAGGCCTTCTTTCTCTCTAGACTTCTGCAAAATTTCCCCACAGTGCACATGGGGAGAATTGCGATGATAAAAATCTGGCAACGAAGGAGTCACACATTGTGGAATGGAAAATATGGTTTGCTGCTGTAGTGCATCGGGCCAAACAGGTTTTAACAATGCATAACAACAACAGCCTGGAATTGACAGAGAATGCACTTGGTTCACTTTATGGAAAAAAGACACTGATAAAAAAAAAAAGAAATATTAAAAAAAAAACATTTGCTATTATTTTTTTTAAAAGTGATTTGACCCAGAGATTATCTTTGTCTGATCATTTCTTAATAACATTTAAATTTACAATAATGGATTATACAGCTGTAGATGTCTTTCTGAAAGTGCTGTAACAAAGTTTAAGGGTCTAATTCCTCCACGTTATCTTCAATGCCATGTGCCACCCCAATGCAGAGCAGCTACCTAAACTCTGATCGCACAGAGGTTGATTATCTCATCAATAGTATTACATCCTTACTGTGTACAACCCTGAATACTGTGTCTCCTCTGAAAAAGAAAGCTTTAGATCAGAAGTGCTTGAGTTCCTGGAATACGTTGCACAGCTTAAAGCTAGGACATCTTGCTATTCAACACTGATTGAAGAAAATAAGAACAACCCCAGGTTTCTTTTAATCACTGTAGCCAGGCTGACAAAGAGTCAGAGCTCCGTTGAGCTAATTATTCCTTTCACTTTAACTAGTAATGACTTCATGAATTTCTCCACAAATAAAATTTCAACCATTAGAGAATAAATTATTCATCTCACAGACAGCCACTGATATTTAGTTGGACTCTTTCTCTAAGTTAAGATGAATAATTACAATAATTATGTGTCTATTAGACCCCATTCCTATAAGAATGCTCAAAGAAGTCCTACCATTAATTACTTCAATCATAAATATTTCCATTAACGGGTAACGGGTCACAGGCCTTTAAGGTGGCTGTAAATTAAACCATTACTTAAAAAGCCATCAGTTGACCTAGCTGTCTTAGCTAATTATAGGCTAATCTCAAACCTTCCTTTTACCTCAGAATTTTTTTGAAAGGGTTGTTGTAAAACAGCTACTGTGACTGATAATCTGCAGAGGAATGGTTTATATGAAAAGTTTTAGTCAGGATTCAGAATTCATCACAGTACAGAAACAGCGTTAGTGATCAAGGTTGCAAATGATCTTCTTATGGCCTCTGACAGTGGACTCACACATGTGCCATAATATTTTATTACAGAAATTAGAGCACGCCATACTGCAGGTATTAAAGGTGCTGGGCTGCAATAGTTTTAATCATATCTGTCTAAAAGACTCCAGTTTGTTCATGTAAATGGGAAGTCTTCTTCACACACTAAGGTTAATTATGGAGTTCCACAGGGTTCTGTGCTGGGATAAATTCTTTTTACATTATATATATAATATATACATTATATATACTTCCCTTAGGCAGCATTATTGGAAGTCATAGCATATATTTTCATTACTATGCAGATGATGCCCAGCTTTATTTATCCGTCAAGCCAGATGACAGACATCAATTAGTCAAACTGTAGGAATGTCTAAAAGAAATAAAGACCGGGATGACCTCTAATTTATTGCTTCTAAATTAAAATAAAACTGAAGTTATTGTACTCTGCCCCACAAATCTTAGAAACATGGTGTCTGGATGGCATTAACTTGGCCTTCAGTAACACTGTGAAGAATCTTGGAGTAATTTTTGACCAGGATATGTCCTTCAATGCACATATTAAACAAATGCATGTATGACTCTTTTGTTGAATTTGAGCAGTATCTCTAAAATTAGTGATAAATGTGCCTTTATTATGATTTTTCGCTCTATCTTTATTCACCTACTCCCCTTTTACTGCTTGTACACCTGAAGGAAGTTGATGTACTGTTGAGCTCACAGATCAGAGAGCAAAACATGCAAACGCATAAGCACTTGTGTTGTACTTCTGATCTTTTTTTAATTCCCAGATCCTTGATCTGGAGTGCAACATCCCACATTGTGTAAAATGCCTTTCTGTGTTTGGAGTTATGAAAAGCTCAGTGACAGGATCCTCAGTTTTTCTGGTCCTTAGGCATGTTCTTCTACCTCATTAAGACACTATGATTAAAGTGAAACCACAAAATGAGCTCCATTCTTTAATTTGTCTCCATGTCACAATTCTGAAGGGCAATGTTTTGATATAGAGCCTGTGAAAAATTATTGGCTTCGTTTTAAATGACTGTAAAGCACCAGAATGCAGGTTTAATGTATATGTAAGTTAGTTTCTACAAAGTTTACAAGTTCTTGATGAATGAAATGCATCTGTTTATAGGGAACGTGAGCAGGTAGCTGACATGGAGTTGGAGTTTTTTTTTTGTTTTTGTTTTTTACAAAGTCACCCTTAAAATATCTTAGAGCATATTTTCCATATTTAGAAATGCCTCTCCATATTTTCCTTGTAACTGTTAGAAGCTTTCAAAAGTAGATTCAAGCATCAAAATTTGTGGTTTCCCTCTAATTCCAATAATTTAAAAAATCTCACTAGCCACTTGATTTTTCAGAATGGCCACCATTTTCCAAGTTATACATCATTTTGCACAAAACAGGATCATTTTAAATGCTGGATCAATTTCAGAGATTTAATTCTTGAGTTGTTTGTGTTTGACAAGGGGGACATCTAATTTCAACTTCCTTGTATTTTCCTTTTAATTGAACATATTAAATAGATAATTGAAAATTTAGTGTTGAGGTTAAAGGTATCATTTGAAGAAATGTATATATTTTTGATAGGTTTCTGTGGAATACTAAGTTACCTGCTGCACTAGTGGTTTTCAGCTTTGTTAACTTGCAGCAGAGCAACATATTTTATGAATGCGCTACACAAAAACAAGAGGCTACACAAACAGTTGCTACAGCCAAGGTGTCTGTGGGCATGTCAGGAAAAGTGTGGTGGTGTGTGAATAGTACTAAACATGCTGTATGAACATAGTTGTGCTTTCAGTGGTTCAGTGGTTAGAATTTTAACAATTAAAAGACTTATTAATATCTCTTGCAATGCTAATGCACAGGTAGATTTTACTGATTACAACTGTCTGTTAAATTAGCATTTTGCTTACATGTAGCTCTTCCTATGTCATATATAAAAATGTTTGACAGCTACAGATTATGTGAAAGCAAGAGCAAATATGAAAACATGAAACAAACTGGTTAGAAGACCTATTTACAAATGTTCCATCCATCCATCCATCCATCCATCCATGCATCCAGCCAGCCAGCCAATTCAGGGTTGTGTATAGTACTTACAAATTTTATACAAGATAAACAGGTTCAAGGCCTGGGTGCCCAGTTTTAGGGTTATATTGTTTTATTGTGGCTCAGAACGATTTCTTTACAAATGCTTTCTGACAGGATTAATCAAAGAATAAAGTTGCTCCTAAGAATATTTTCTTAATGATGCTTGCCGGGAAAAGACCAAAAATGAATAAATAAATATGAATTAGAAAGCTACAAAAGTTTCCAGAATTCATCTGGCTATTTTTTTTTTCCCCAAAGATTTGATTGATCATTCGGTGGAGTTTTGTATGTGCTGATCTATTTTCTGAAACATAGCCAGCTCTGTACTAGGTTAGGTGTTACCATGCCTCTAACTTGTTCCTTGGGAAAAGGTAAACAAAATATTAACCTGAAAAAAAAAATCAACTTACTGTGTTTTGGATGTCCAGGGAGAACTTGAAGCAGAAAGGCTCCAGCTCAGGGCCTTCTTCTTGTGAGAAAACAGCATGGACCACTGAGGCATCATGCTATATGTATTTCAGCTGTACAGATCATTGTCACTGAATTAGTGTAATGCTTTATGGGTGCATTTTTAAATGCTTAGCACTCCTCTAAGTAAACCTACTTTTTAACCTCCAAATTGAAATCCTGTTTAATGACACTTACTGTAATTAAGGCGCAGATCAAGGTGTGTCAGCCAGATTCCATATATATTTATGGGTCAACCTGGCACGTACTGTAACTAATCTCAACATGTGGCTGCAGTTTGTGCAGTGCTGCATGCTTTGATTTTAGTGCTACATAAATCTTTACTTCACCAATGTTATAACTTGGCTAAGCTTGAGCCCACGAACAGCTGGTGCACTCTGCTCCTGCTATATGTTTACTGAGGAAACTGTCAAGCAAGGATGTGGAATTTCTCAGCTACTTTTTTCAGCAACAGTCTCACCATCTTTAGGTGTTACGGCAACAACCGAGAACAATTAAAAAAAAAGAAAGCGAGAACAGATGGATCGCAACAGGCTCAGGTCCGCATCAGCGTGTCAACATGTTTTTGGTTAGAAGTCAATTCAAGTAAGCAAGTGAAGGCCTGGAGTAGTTTGGGATCTTTGACATTAACACAGTGTGGGCATGTGTAGTGTAGGCATGAACTCACCCTAAATATAGGGCTTGGGCCATAATCTGACCCATTTTACCACACAACTGTTACAGTATATGGCTGAGCGGTCAGTTTAGAAATACTACTTTATTCCTGATGTAAATTTTCCCCCCTGCTTTTGAGAACAAGCTATTCGTTTCAAACAACTGAGGGAAAAACTGAGTGTCTTTCAAACCAAGGACTTTTCCCATGCTGTAAAAGAAGTTACCTGAAGTGAGAGATCAGCAAAAATTACAATGTATCCACTGATGACATCAGAGAGAGGGTTCCAGGAGTGTATTTTTGGTACCAGCAGGTAATGGAACAACTTAAAATCTTTCAAAGGTATTTAACAAATGTAACAAGCTTAACAGATTTACATTAAAACTGTTCCTCTGGAAAATTCTGCCGTTTATAATCTAAAACACCTCCAAGTCTGAATTGAAAGCTCTAACGTCAGCATGGCCACATTCATACTCACATCATGGCACGCTGTCCCATATTGCTGTTTGTTTACTCTGCTTGAAACCAACTTTTACTGACCAATTAATAGAAGTCTGCCCCCCACTGGAGCAGGCATGTGACAGCTTGTAAAAGACAGCTGCCATTTTTGGCAGGCCTTGAAAGAGCAAAGAGCTTGAATCGGATGCTACGTGCAGCTAAAAAAAAAGGGTGTTATTATTATGGTAAATAAATATGGTAAATATGGTAAGTATTGTTTTCTTGTGTGGTGTTGTGTTTGTTCTCTCTTTATTCTCATCTTTTCCATCTCATTTTTTCCCCCCTCAAACCATGGCCACCCTCCCTGAGCGCCTGGTCCTGCTGGAGTTGCTTCTTGTTAAAAGGGAGATTTTTCTTTTCCCTCTGCTATCACCAACAGCTTTCAGTACCTTGAGATAACTATTATTTTAAGCTTGGAATGCATCAGTAAAACCAAACTGAAAATGGATTACATTGAAACACAGTTATAGGTTTTTGAGACATTTTTCCTTTCACCAACATACAAATTCTTAATGCTGATTATACCTCCCACCTCTGCGCCTCTAGATAAAGACTGTATGATAAATGTGGAAATTCTGTTACATATTTGCTTTTACTCCCTTCAAAAGAAACAAAGTAACAACTAAAGAATACACTTTTTATTAACTTATACTTTTAGTATTAATAAAAAAGAAAATGCAGCTTGTAATAAAATAGGTAAGCGCATTATTTCATTATAAATTCATATAGTATATAGAGAACTAATTAACATAGAGAAAAATATTAACTTTGTATGGGTTATTCATTAAAGTAAGTATTTGATTGCTTTAAGAGCGATCAAATACTTGGATATAAATATATGTACATTTTCACACTATACTACCAAAGATGAAAGTTAAATGTAATCATGGCTCAATAAACTAATATAGCTTATGGTTGAATTAGTACCACCTGCACAACACAATTTCTCGCAGTCCCATGACAATTAGCTCCACCTTTGAGACCTCTTTCAGATGAAACAGCACGCCTTTGTTCATGATCTGTCCCAAAAGAAGTTTGCTTTTCCCGCTCTGAACCACGTCTCTGGAAATAGCGGACTCCATGTAAAAGAATTCAGAGCGCAAGAATTGTAGGCGTGAAACTTTCACCTCAACTTTTCCTCCCACCCTCGGCCAATAACAGGGGCTGGCCCTAATATACGGGCTCCTCTGATTTGCCTGTCTCCTGTCCGCAATGTGAGTGACAGCCTGGGGGGAAGCCTTTTTTTTCCCCTCATGCGTGTGTGTGTGTGTGTGTGTGTGTGTGTGTGTGTTGCCCCGTTCACTTGAAGGGGCTCTACGTGACGACTGAAAGAGAGGGGCCAACACTTCAGATCGGAGGCGCAGCGGTGCAGGACAGTTCAGCAGAGCAGAGAGGAGAGGAGTGCGGGAGAGACGGTGGCCGTCCGTCAACCAGCTGGGGGAACACACACTAACAAACCCTTATGGCTGCTTGAGAAATAACGATACACCCCCCCTCCCCCTTTTTTCTCTGGAACTTTTTTTTTGGCTTTTAGTTTTTGTCCTGAACAGAAGTTGTTGCAAGTGTAATTAGCTGCTCCAAGTTGAAAAAGTGAATCCACTTTTGCCGTGGACGTCTCTGGCGGTCATGGATACCCATATAAGATGGAAAGTTAAACGGAGGATAAGGGACGCCCAAATCACTTTATCGGTGATTCTCCTTTTTGTCACGTCGCAAGCAAGTTCAGGTGAGATGCAGCTATGTGGTTTTGTGGATACACTTTGGAGAAGCGCTGCGCTGAAAAGTTTTTCCCTTTTGCTCATAGTGGATCACAGATATCTGCCCCCTCCTCTTTCGGTGCCTTAATGTATTCAGCTTGCTGTGTCTCGAAACTATGGGAACTTGTCAAAAGAATTAAAAGACTGCTTTTGGAGTTTTTTTTTTTGACATTAAGCGTTTCTTCTGAGAAGAGCCTTTAAAGAAGTTTATTCTGTCCTTGATGTGCATAAAAACCGGTCTGCAAAGTTGTGCATAGGATTTTGCCGATGCAGCATCTAATAGCTGAAGAGTTTAGGTGCATTGTTGTAGCAAATATATGCATTAGTTAGTAGTAACTTTTTTTTGCATGCTTATTATGTAGGAATAATTGCTGTGGTGCAGCTTAAGTCTAAATGCTCATTTTCTATTGCCCCCCCCCCCCAGTAGATGAGAAGGATGATTATAATTTTCATAAGAAGGAGGGGCTGAAGCTCCTCTGAAGTGGTAGGGTGGAGCCGCATTAAGGACTCCACATCAGGGGACAGTGTTGCTAAAGCACTGAGCCCCCACACTGAGGCTCAAGCAGACACATCTTTCACTAAAATGCGTTCTACAAATTCTCCCAATGCTTCTCAGTAACAGTGATATAACTCGTGTCTGAAAACATGAATATTAAAGTTTGGTATGCCAGTTAGAGGCCGGCCTATTTTAATTGGACAACTGACCACTCTTTGTCTCAGTGTTGAGAGGGCATTCAGTTGGGTTCATGTTTGGCCTACATGTATTATTAGCACCTGAAGA
Source organism: Andinoacara biseriatus (assembly GCA_015108635.1). NCBI lineage: Eukaryota > Metazoa > Chordata > Actinopteri > Cichliformes > Cichlidae > Andinoacara > Andinoacara biseriatus. The sequence goes on from VUQJ01006328.1 coordinate 33,564, forward strand.
CTGCCTGGCATGGGTGGTGGGCTGGCTGTGTGATGTGAGGGTCTTACACAGGACATCGGGATGAACAGATGGCTTCTTCTGTCTGCTTAGGGCAGTTAAAAAGCTCCCATGATTGTGCTGATGGTGTAAATTTGTCGCGAGGCCTGATTCGAGTTCAGTCCACTTCAGAAAGTAAGCCATGAGAAAAAAAACTGAGGATAAAGTGGTTTTATAGTTTCATACCATTAAAAGTATTATAAACAAATCACTGCAGCGTGTTTATTTTCATGTTTCCTATAAACACTGGTTAACTGAACAAGACTTTGGTCCCTGTATGCTGGCTGGATTCAGATCTGGGTCATTTTTGATGACCGAGGAGGAGTTGAATTTTTGGTGGGACATTAAAGAGCATAGGCTTGAGGTCATTTTGATGTTGGAGGCTGGATTTAATCATCTCTCAAAACTGACAAAGAGGAACCAGATTTTTGTAAGTAATCCCTGAGGGTACTGGTACATTTTGTGAAACTTGATACTTGACACATGCCAGACAGGAAATGCTTCATGGCTGATTACTACAAACGTGCCAACTCCATGCAAGTTTTTTTTTTTTAATAAATCAATTAATTATTTTAATTTTATTTTAAGATTTTTACTTAATTTTTTTTGCTCATTTGTTTTCAGTCACTGTGCAATGCAAGCATTAAATCCAGGTTTTGCCATTATTATTATTTTTTAATAAAAAATTACACTTTTTGTTTAACCACAGTTCTTTTTTTGTTTTTTTACAAGCGATCTTTTCTAGAGCTTTTCACGTTAGACAAATGGTCTACAAATAATTACTGTCACTTCTCTCATTGACCTCCTAGCCTTAGGGAGGACCAGAATATATAACTGAAGACATGGAGACCTGCCCAGACGCGCAATATTGAGTGTTTTAGGTCTCGTCAGCTATGGTTAAAATAATTAAGTACATTTAAAAAAGTTGATGTTGCATTCACGTTTCATCACCAGGTATTCATGTTTGTATGTTTTTTGGTCTAACAGCTAATTCCACAATCAAATCATATATATTGTATTCATGAATGTATTATAAATGTATTTTCTATAGCTAAAACACATATAAAGCCACACAAAAACATTTTAACACACAAAAGAAATCAAAAACACAGTAGGGCCTAAACTGTTAGCAGTTAGCATCATGTTTGCACAATGGCCTATTTAGCCAGGAAAAAGTAGCATTCCTGTACAACCATCACTGTCAGCTCGTGGGAGGCAAGTTGAGTATAAATTTTTCGTTTATCCCTGTTTTGGACTCCACCGATTTGCTAAATGTTCCGCTAACTAGCTAGTTGCTAACTACATGTGATTCATCAGCGCTTTTTCCACTGTAAACAGCTGGCATGTGGTGCACTTTGAAACACACAATATGAGACAATGAACTAATACTAACAAAAAAAAATCACTAGCTGTAAACCAAAGCAGTAAGGAGAAAGATGCTAATAATAATATACATTATATATTGTAATATTTTATACACTACCAAGTTGTTCCAAGTTTGCCAGGAAACTGATGTTGTACAGGATGAGCACACTAGAGGTCATTTGATCTTTTTAGTAGCCCTGAGCTCATAGTTGTTTAAAAAGATCTTCTTGGTATTAGTGAAGGAAAACCGCAGTTTAAAGCTATGTGAAAGCCGGTAGTAACAGAAAGCCCTGGTCAAGAATGAGAAGAGAGGTCAGAGTTCAAAGGTGAAGGTCAGGACTGTTGTCAGGTTTACAGTTTCACTGCCTGAAGAAAGGCATTCTTTATAGTGTAGCTCCTCTCATCTTTGTGCCACTTAATTCTTCACAGCTTTTCATGCAACAGTCTGAAGTATGAAAGCCAATCTTTAACCTGAAATGCAGGATTTAAATTAGGATTCGCTGATATAAAGTGATTTGTCTGCCTGCCATATAGCTTATAGATGTCTGTGAGACATGTACAGCTGCTCTAAACCAGATCTAGCTTATCTTACAACTGGTTTCCTTTGTGTTTCTGCTGACTTGTATTTTCTTTTATTTGGTTTCCTCAATCAATGGAGTCCTTTCACAAGTATTTGAAAATCTGTTTTGACTTTTTTTTCCCCTTTGGTTTGTTGTCATTAATTAAGAAAACATTTTTTTGGACTTCCCTTGTTAATAACAGACATTTACACCGGGTCAGATCCTTCTTGTAGAGAGTATTTTCATCATCAGAAATGCTGAAATAACATTCTTTGAATACCTTGTGCGAATGAAAACATGAATGGGTTTTGGCCAGAGCTAGCAAGGGTAATGAAAGAATTGGAAGGACAAGGTGATATGCTTAGAAATCACAAAATATAGCAATGACTTAAGAATTTCGGTACATATTCAGTACCGATGTTTGTTTAATTACTATATAAGATTTAAAGAAATATAGAGAAGAAAGCCTTGCTGTTTCACTGAGTTCCTTCCCATCTGGATTTGATAAGTTCCATTGTGCTGTCTGCTAAGCCCTTCAAAAAGCCAGAAAAAATGGCTTCCAGATGTTTTCTTCTCATTCTATGTGGAACAGGGGACCATGAAAAAAATACTGTTGCTTTTTTTCTTTCTTTTTTTTTCCAAGCGTGAAATACACCATTCTGCACTGGTTTTAGAGAAGATTTCTAATCAAATCACATCTGCAGCCTTAGAGCAGATCTTGTAAAAATAATACTGGTATGCCTTACATTTCAGCAAGGTTTGCACATACACATGGAGGGTTATTAAAAGGTTCTTTCTGTTTAAGCAAGCCAGGTTTATGGCGGGGTTAAAGGTCGACTACAGCTGGTTCACAGCTGTTTTTTTTTTTTTTACATTTATAGTCTTATAGCTGGGCAACTTGTTTGCAAGAGAAACTTTTATGGATTAGTCAGTTTTTGCCCCCCCATCTTCATGAGCCAAATTAGAAAAGTTCAAAGAAGTCACAGGGTCCATACAGAACTGAACAAACGACATAACTTCCTGTTGGCTTGTTTTGTGACTATTACAGGATGGTGACAGCTGTCCACAACTGCATATCAGTTTCCATAAATTAAAAGTAAATTAAAGGTCAGTTTTTCATTTACAACAGCGGGGTTTATACTAAACACAGCTCGTTAAATATGGATATTTAGATTACCATCACATATCTGCCATGGTTTGAATCTTCTAGTGAGACTTGTATCTGTACTTTTTGCTTGGGATTTCTGGAGTGTGTTTCTTACTTACCTTGAAGTGGCAATCCCGAGGTCACGTCAAACTCAATCAGATAAATGGCGATGAGAAAAAGTGGCTTCCTGTGTGTGCCTATTGCTGTGGCGCTGAGGAAGGAATCTGATTTAGCCCTGCTGTGGGGAGAAGCAGTGACCCTGCAACTGGCATGTGCCACTTCAGCCCTGTAAATGCAGGCTTTGTGGAAATGACTCTGTAAATCAGCTGTAATGCCTGATAATAGCATGGAAGATAAAACAAAATATGCGGGACAAGTTTTTGACCCAGTGTCAGAGTTAAGGAGATCCTTTGTGTAGCACAAACAGTGCATTATTTGCCATATCTTGGACAGTATATCAGTCTAGTCCTTTCCAGACTAATTAAGGTTCAAATAATTGTTTTGAACTGCTCAATGGTCCTCTGTACTCATGACACAGTGTACTTGATTTGAAGCCAGTAGCAGATTTTTCTCTAAATTAGCTTATTGCTAAAAGCACACAGACATAGATCATTCCAGCTCCGAAATGCAAGTGAAAGGGGACAATGTGTTCCTTACTCTCTGAGAGACAAATGGAACCAAATGGAGACAGTAGTGTTTGAAATGTCAACATGACCCCAATGAGTGATGTAAAAGTTGGATGTGCTACCTCATGATGCAACCTCAATGCCTGTTTTTGATTTTAACCGTATGCTTTGTTGCAGCCTGCAGTGCATGGTAGAGTGAAAAGTTAATTCTGGTCCAGGCTCACAAGCCGAGTATTCACTTTAGCTGGGAAACAGTGCTTCTCTCTGTAATGGGGTATTATAATCATTGAGCATGGAAAGCAGTGTATGACTCATCCTTTCCAACCCCATTCCCCCTGCCCCAGCCTGAGCTAAGCCACAGCCTGGGCAGCAGAAATACTGAGTGTAAGCATTTTTTTTCCTACTTGGGGGAAATACAGTGGCTTTTTTGGTCATTCGAGAAACTTTACTAGACTCATATGTATTCTTTAATTTATTAGTTGACAAATTTAGAGTTTTGCTTATTTAGCAGTATTTTGTGATGAAACCAGACTCTTAATTAACTTGGTTACAACAATGGAACCAAGCTGGAGTTTCACTAATGTGCTGAAGCACGGTAAACGAAGGCTAAAGGTTTAGTACCCAGGAGATTCATTGTGTCAAGCCTGCGATGCTCCAGGAGAGGACACCTTGTTCATTATTGTGTCTTCCCAGGTACAAAATGGTGACAAAAAGAAAATAAAAAAGAAAAAATGTTTACTGTCAAAATATCATTTTCTTTACGACGTCCAATCTCGCAACAGAAAATCGTTCCAATTTAAAGAATGATAAAAATTTATTGTGGTTATTTTTACACGTGCACAGTTTGGAAATGACTGTTTTCCCTGTTACATATTGAAAAGCTGCATTTTAAAAGGCTAAAGAGTGAAACAAAATTTTTTGGTCGCACTGATATGCTAACCAAAACCACCATCGTTTTCTAAACTAAGCCAAAACTCTTTTGTTATGCAAACTTAACCACACGCTGGACTCGGGATACAAACTATGGCCTGCGGCATTGATGTCATGTACTTTGTTTGCATGAAAAACCCATAAAATGTTTCCAATGGAAGTAAAAAAAAATATTTATTGAAGTAATGAGAGTTTTGGGTTACAAATGGTTTTGTGAACAGACTCACAATAAGAAGTCTAAATGCTGGTGGTGATAATGCAGAGTTAGTAAATGGCTGAAGGGATCTTCTGTTTTGACTCCCTGGGCATCCAGAAGGATGAGGTGGTGATGGGAAGGAGGAGGACGGCTGCAGATTACCTGAAAGGCAGAATGCTTAAAAAGTAAAGGCATCTTAAAGAACAGGGACTGGGGAGTGATTGGCTTTCGGAGCACAGACAGAAAGGATCAAGTGCAGTGATGTCGAAATTGTTGAAGTGAGTTTGACAGAGTGGGAAAGCAGAAATGATGAAAAATAGAGCAACAGGAACAGAACGGGAATAGAGACACACTTTCACCCACGGAAGAACAAAGGCAGAATGCCAGAAACCAATCTTCCTCACTGAAACTAAGATTAAGCATCATTTCTTCAAGACGGGTTTGGTGAGACTGTCCATCTTATCATAGTTAGCAGCTGAATTTGATCATTTATAGTCGCTGGCACAGGTTAAGTAGCTGTCTGCCGTTCCTGAGGTTTTCTCATGCCCTAACGTCTGTTCACCCACAGGCTCGATGTTGCTCAACTATGACAGGAGGTGTCAGGAGGAGATGAATTGATGGTTGACTTGGCTGTCACTGCAACCTTGTTGCATGTTATTTGGCACTGCCATGAGGTGGCAAGCTTTTCGTTTTCCGCAAGCTTCAAATATAGACTGTGCCATGAGAAATCTGACTAATAGTCTGTATATTCATGTTGTTTTTGTCCCTTTTCACACCTCACATTTGCTTAAAAAAAACAAAACCCAAACAAACAAAAAAACTTGCTGATCTGTTTCTCTGTGATTTCCCTTCTCTTTAGACAAACTTGCTTGTACATCTTGAAATGATGCTTTCATTTGCAAACATTCCCAATTTAGAAATATCACAGGATTTTTATTGTGCACACTTGTGGCTGATTATGTGGGCTGAGTGGGAATATTTCTTTATGGGTCACTGAGTTCACTAAAGATGATGAAACTACTTCATGGTGAGAAAACATTGCATATTTGGATTGATTCCCATCATTAGCTACGAGGCACAGCAGCTCAGTCAAACCACCTAGGTTTGATCGGCAGCGCTGGATAATTCTTAACAAAGACAAAAGCTTCATTATTTTGCAGCATTTCATATTTATTATTCTGTTTCATTGTGCTGTGCCAGTGTGTTTGTGCTGGAACTGTTATATGTGAGGCTCGGTGAGAGGAAATGGTTCTGTAATGTCAGTGCTGCGAGGCTCTCCTTTATCATACATTTCTCAGCAGTCAGCTATTAAAACCGTATATGCTCTGGGATAGACAGAATGAGGGGAAGGCTTCATTGCAGGAAAAAAAGGAGATAAAATAGGCAGCGTGTGAAAGAAAGTTGCACACTGAGATTAAAAAAAGGAAACAAAGGCTGCAGAAGAAGACAAACGCATGGTGGGATGAATGAGAAAAGACTTAATAAGTCAGAGATAACGGGGATCACATATGTGCTTCAAAAGTACCAGTTCTGTACTTTTTGGTGTAAAATGAAAGGTTCACAGTGGAATCTTGACTCAGTTTTTCCATCTCAGTCTGTGGTGGACGGCAGACAATGATTTATCTTCACCGCTGTGAGCTGCAGCGCGGAGACAGTGAAGTAAACCATATGGCATTCCCACTGTTAAAGCAATAAGAGTGCAGCTAAAGCACTGAGCGCCAGACTACACCGAAGACGCTCAGATCGGGAAAGCTCTGTTATCTGTATGCCTTCTTGTGTGTGTGTGTGTGAGCGTGTGTGTGTCTTTACTTGGCATAAATGTGATAATGGAAGACTGCATTTGCAGATCCTATAGTTGTATAATTCTCTGACTGCTTGTCATTTTGTAACTACAGGTTTCTCATACTTATGATGAACATCAGATTTTTTTTTTTTTATCAAAACCACAGGAATCAATGCAGTGGATGTATAAACAAAAGGATCTTGCCCTTGTCTCTTCATCCTCTCCCCTTTCTTCCCTGCTGTTTTATCCTTGTGCAGCTTTTTCAGCTGGTCACTGGGTCAGTGTCCTGAAATGTCTGGATTGAAGCTGGCGGAGAAAATGAAACTGATACTGGCATGCAAAGTCATTCAGACTAAACACTGGCCTCTGTTGACTTTGGGAGTTGTCCCCTAAGAAAAAATTTTCTTAATGATCTAATCATATATTTTCACATGCTGTATATTCCTACCTGGGATGCACTTTTTGTGAAATTTAGTACCAATACTATTGTGGCTGATAACTAAAAGAATTGTGATTTTTTTTTTCATTTTTGTGCTCTTTTATTCCCTCTTTCAACAAAGAAATCTTCTTTTTAAACGTCACTGACATGTTTTTATATATTTTTTAAAAATTTTAAAATTTAGCTTGTGTAAAAATAATCTAACACAATAGAAAAACCTCCATTAATAACATCAATAAATGCCATCTTTGTATTTTATTTATTTATTTATTTATTTTTTGTAAGGGCGAATGTATATATAACCTTTATTTAACTAGGAGAAACACATTGAGATTAAATATCAGTTGATACCAATAATGCCCGATAATTTAGTTCATCCCAAGCTGGATCTTTATTCCATTCAAAGCTTTACAAACTGAGGACATGATTGTTGCTATTGTAATGCTAATAGTAGCAAAGATTGCTAGACTATCTAACTTAAACTGCATAAACAAATTAGCTTATCAGTTAGCATAAGCAGAATCTAATCTAGTTTTCTAAGATTAGCTATTTGTTAACTAAAATGCTTGAGGTTGGTGGTAGTGGCCAGGTGAAATTTGTCCCAAAGAGGGTGCACCAAAAGCCTTTGAAAGGTTAGCATCTTCCAACTCTACAGAAGATGCCGTTATGTGGCAAATATTCACCATTTACTCTCTGACCTGTAGTGGTTTACGGTATAACCTTTAATTTGAAGGTGAATGGTCTCTTGTTTGCGTTGCACTTCTCACAGTTTCACTACTGCTTGGTGAGTAGCTTCCAGACAGTCAGTGTCTTCCATGCAAAAATACCGGTGACTGTGGCAACCAAAACGATTGCACTGAGGCTCCTCTCACAGCAATTCCCAGCAACCGCTCACCAAACGGTTGCAGAGTGCATAATTGTCTCTAGGGATTGGCAGTTTCCTGGGGGCCACTGTTAGCTGTCTAGGTCTGCATGACTGAGCCTTCATTAGTAGTTCTAAGCTTTTGTCGTCAGGCTATCTTTCAATTATTATTACAGTTGATATTTGGTCATGCCATGCAAATCTTGAATTCATTTTATAGCTATTTACTGAAACACAAGTCATACTATATGGAAAATAGTGGACCACACCTCTTAATCTTTGAATTCAGGTGTTTTTCAGTCCCATTGCCACTCGTGCATGAAATCAAGCCCCTATCCATGCAGCGTGCCTTTACAAATAGTTCTGAAAGAACTACTGGGCTGCTTTAAAGAGCTCACTGAATTCGAGTGTGGTGCTGTAATAGGATGCCACCATTACAACAAGTCAGTTTGTGAGATTTCTTCCTTCCTAGATACGTATTCCACGGTCAGCTGGACGTGGCAAACTGAAAGCGTTTAGGAACCATAGCAGTTCAACCACAAAATTGCAGACCATTTAAAGTTGCTGAACATAAAACTCACCAATACTCTGCTGATTCAGAGTTTGCAGAGTCCCAAACCTCCTCTTTGCATTAACATCAGCACAAAAACTGCATGCTGGGAGCTTCACGGTTTGGGTTTCCAGTGCCAAACAGTTCCCACTGGTGTAATCTGCCGGTGGCACAGTATATATAGTGTATGCTATGCTAAACACAATGCTATATTATACACATACCCATTCAGGTATGTGCTTGCATTAATTGACACGTGTCTGCAGTAGTATGTGCCCAGGCAGTGTGTGTATTATGCTCAATCTAGCATGAGCATAATGCCTACAGTATGATTCTCATGTCTGGTCACATGAAACCCAGAAGCAACAACTTAAGGTCAGCGCTGATCAGGTGTGTTCATTTTTCCATCGTGTTCTGGACCTTATACACTGACACATTTGCAGGAGTTGTCGTTCTGACTTGTTGAATGTTTACTATCCCTTAATGAAAAAAATGTAGTAATAATAATAGTAATAAATGTTTAAATGAGGCATTATAGATGGGTAAGTTACATGGTAAACTGTATTATCAATTAGTGAACTGGAGAACATCCCCCAGCATGAGTCATACCAACCCAAATGTAACTTATGTATAAAACCTTGAGGCTTCTCAGTTGTGCATTTTATTGGTTATGAATTCTGCTTTTAATTTGTAAAAGTAGGAATGCTTCGCTTCCTTTTTTTTAAAAGTCACATAGTCTTGCTTTAAGTAATTACAGTCAGGGCCTTAATTGTACCCTGCTGTACGCACAGTGAGACTCCGGTTTCACAACACTTGGCGTTAAGTTTTATAACAGAATCAGGTGAAATAAAAAAAAAAAAAAAGACTCCCAGACCCTCCCTGTCTGTGATGCACGCTAGGAGGGGGAAGTCTCTCTTTGGGCATGCTTGTTTTTGGCTGTGCTGATTTCCAAGAGAGCCAGGGTCCTCTTTATGGCTGCTAATTACTCCTTGTCCTCAGCGCCAGGTCAAGCATGTGCCTGGAGTGTTAGGCCTCACTTCAGGAAGGACTGGATGAGGAGGCAGTGAAAGAGGGAAGAATGTTAATCCACCCCACCACCATGAAAAAAGTCCTAATTCACTGGTCCGGCACCCCTCCTCCTGTCAAATGAAATGCTGCTGTCTGGAGTCGCTAAGTGTTATCACGGAGCCTTTGTGTGTACATGTATGTGTGCGTTTGTGGAAATAGACGGTAGATGGATATTTAGGGGAAAGAGATCCACCACAGTCTTGGCATAGAGCCAAAAGCGGGATTAGGAATCTGGCACTTGAGCTACTGTTCACATAAAGAGAGAAAAGTCTGAAAAAAGAGCAGTTAGGTAGGGAGGGGAAGATATTTATAAAAGCACTTCCTGCCACCTTCTTTCTGCAGCTCTTTGTTGAAATGCATCGCTTCACCACACCTTTTTAAATGAACGCACGCTCCAACCAGACTTTATGAATTCATTATCCTTTATGACACTGTGACCTCATCCAACCTGTGCCTGACAAACAAAACCATAAACTGTTTTTTTTTGTAGCATGTCACACCAAAGATACATCAATTTGGTGACAAATTTATATATCCAGTTTACAGGTTTTTGCTTTGTATATGGATTGGGAAGCACTAACTGTTGGCTTGGCAGTGAAGCTAAGACATGATGCATGAATCCTATTAGTTTTTAACTGGATTTACACTTAAGAACTTCTTTCACATGTGACACCCTTAGTTGCATTATAACTGCTTTTACTTGTGTTTCACACATTGCTCGCTGCAAGTCTTGAATGGCGCTTCAGTGTTTGATGGAAGCATGCATGGATAACATGAGCAGCAAAGGGATGGGAATGTTTTTACTCTCACCGTCAAAGTTCACTGTGGAATGCCAAAGCTTAAGGAATGCCATTTACCATATTTGTGTCACATCCACTTGCACGAAAGCAGTAGAAACAACAAGCGAGCCAAAGCAGACCCACCGGGTGAGCAAATGTACACAAGACCGTGTCATGTAAACAGTTTTCTGTGTATTTGTGGAGAACCTGCCTCTTGGATGTGAGGGTCTGTGGTCAGGGAGAAAGGTATTTTTAGCATCCAGCACCAGAGGTGTTGCTCTCTTGAGGGACCTGCCATGCTAAGTGGGTAAACATCTCAGCTTAACAAGGTGAGATTGAGAGCCATACCTGTGGCTTAGGATGTGGTCAGCACAGCTTTCGCCGGAGGGTCGACTGCCAGTGACAGAAATCTATGAATGAAAGTGTGTGTCAGAATATGCCAACTGAGGAGGGAAATATAGGTGATAATGTTTGTGTTTGTGCTCTCAAGTGTGTGACTATGTTTTGCTGCTGAGGAAAGAGACAGATTTTTCTCAAATAGGGCCTTTTATGTGTGATATATTATGCTTTCCTTTAGCCTTCCCCCTTTTTTTCCTTATCCTATTGGCAGACTCTACCTGGCTCACCTCCAGGTGACCGATCCCTGAGGTTGCTTTCTAGAACCAGGAGGATCACCTCACCTGAAAACCAAAAGGATTTCACATGAGGATGAAATAATAATAACAACAGATTGACTGATGAATGTATAAAGTATATGTGAAAGAATGTTTCCCTGCTGATCTTTCCTGGGAATTTGATCATGTCACAACACTCCTTGGAAGGGGTCAACTGGTTGCTCCTTGCAAACGTTCCCAATTTTATTTCTCCCTGTTGTATTGACCTGGATGTTGTTACTAAGCTGTAATTAAGTATTATTGTGTGTGTGTGTTGTATTTGTCTGACTTTAATAAAATGGCTTGCTGGAAACATCTCATAGGTGGAGGTTGTGTATTGTATCTGCTTGTGTTCAAACATCATACAAAATTCTACTGAAATGGTGTTAAATTACTCCTACAATCTTGAAGCACACGGTAGCAAAAGGAGCTTTAATCAATGAGTTAAAGTTGAGCTCAGTGTTTTTAACCTGTCACCACCAGCACTGGGACACAGTAAGATTGTGTCCAAATAAGGAAACGGGGACAGCATGTGGTAAAAAGAGGCTACACGAAGATGTATGAGGGAGAGGGAGGTTGAGGCTGGCTGGTTGAAACAGTCTGAGAATCAAATACACCACAGTACACCGCCACCTGAACTTTACTGTGTGACTGCAATACTGTATCCTGCCTTTAATCTGACCACAGCCAAGCTGCATCATTCAGACAGTGGTCACTGTAAGACAGTTATTTCCATGCCTTGTATGGGCCGCCTCTGTGCAGTCATCAATCGATCTGTCTCCCAGGGGTTAGAGTACTGTTAGATGTTGGCAGGTTAGCGGGAACGGCTGTTAGGGCAGAGGAGTCTACTGGGAACTTTCTGGGGTTGTTTTAGGAAAGAAATTTGGGTTTGATCAGCTGTGGTCCCAGTTAAAATATGTTTCTCTGCTTAATGTGTTAGTTTTATGTGTCTTCCTGCGTGATTGAAATTGGCAATGCATTAGAGAGGCTTTGGATGGATATATTTTTTTTTGATTAATTGATTGTACTTGCTGAAACCATTTTATAAGAAGTGTGAAAATACGGCATTGCTGAGAAATTCTGTTTTTTTTTCCAAACGTCTCACATAATGTTTTGAGGACTCACACAGACATTGAAAGCAAATGCAGTTTTTATACTGTAAAATATATTAGTACAATTTTAAAGATTATTCCGTAACTCGGACAGCAACAGCCACCGCGACTCAGTTCTAAACGGTTTCAGCTGTTTTACAGACCTCCTCTAGAGGGCGACCAATTCATCGGCAATATCGGGCGATATTATCTACTTGCCGTATTTGAGGATTTATAAGAGCTGATAGATGAAAATGAAACCCGTGTTATGGGTGTTAATGTTGCATATTTTGTCTGCTCTGCAACTTCCCTGTTAGCAACACACACATTTGGAATGCCAAAAGTGTAAATGGGTGAATAAATATCTACACACAACAAATTTTAGGGGAATTTGTTTATGTTTTGAGTGTCTGAAAGAAAAAAAAGACATTGGCCGATATATCGGAATATCGTTATTGGTTTAAAAAAATTCTACGTCGGCCGATACAAACAAACAATGAAGATACTTTTGTTATTTGTCACATCTTCTTTGATTGGTGTACAAAATTTTCACAGGCTTTTCAATTTCGCTGGCTGGTTTGTTAAATAAGGCTGTAATTCTTTGTGTGCCGCAGAAGTGTTGCAGTGCTCCTGCTCTTGTTCTGTACGACTCCTTCAGGAGAAATAGACATTCATGTGCTTATGACCTTTCATTCATAAAACATTAATGATGAGATAATGATGTAGAACACGAATTTTGATTAATAATCTACCAGTGGGGGAAGCTGTACAAGGAGTTTCCATTAGCGTGACATATCATTATTCTGCCTCCGAGCTCTGAACGCGAGTCACATTAAGTGAACCTCTGTCATCGTGGTGAATGATAGACATTTTCTGGCTGCTGGGTGAGCTGCGGGTTCATTGTGAGCTGATGACAGATGAAGCTCTTTGTGTTTAGACCCTTCACCTGCGCAGAGGCTCTGTTATCCTGTGGTTTGGACTGAGAGGAATATGACTGTACTTATCTTTTTGACATGCTTACAGGCTTGACTGGGTGGGGTTAAACAGATGGGTGCGCTGGTGTAGATGAGCTGCTCTCACAAATCCCCAATATGCCTAATTGCCTTATATGACCCCAACACAATAATACGTTGTGAATTAGACAATTTTCTCCTCACAATTGTTTGTGCTTTACCAAGTAATCTCCTAATTTGAAACAGATGTTTGCTTTGCGTTTGTTGCCAAGCTGATATTTTGTAAAACAAAAACAATATGATTTTTATTTTACTAATTGTAGCCTTAAACATTAGCAGCTTTCTTTGGTTGAGTCTTTTCTTAAGATAATGTCGGAAACATGCAATCAGGCTTAAGAGGATGAGGAGGAAGTTTTTCTTTCACAGCGCCTGCACAACTGCAGAGGAACACATGCATCCAAAGTGTTCTTAAATGGAAACCTCTGTTTAAGAATGTTCCTTTTTTTTTTACATTTTTTTTTTGATCCGTGCTGCACGTGAGTCATGCGTAATGACATCCAGCTGGAGGTTGTTGCGGGGCAATGAGGAATTCACTAAAACACTATTTAGATCAGCCTGTTCACCTTTTCACCAGCAGTGCTTTCACTCTTGAATGGATGGGATCATTGAAGGCTTTTTTTAAACAGTGTGTGTGGTCTTTGCAGACTGGAACAAGCACAGCTTTACCTGGGTGTATGTGTGTGTGTGTGTGTGTGTGTGTGTGTGTGTGTGTGTGTGTGTGTGTGTGTGTGTGGTTGTCTAGTAGGCTAGCCTACTGGACAAATCCCTCTGTTGTCCTCTTTTTAGTTTGTCCTCTAGCTGAAAGCTCTGAATCTCAGCCATTGTGTGACCGTCCCTATGGACGTGACACTGTGTCCTTTTCTGTCCAAAACTTTTCTTGGGCAATGCTTGATGCTAATGTGTGTCATTGGGTAGCTTTTTGTCTGCGCATCTGGCTGCAGGAACAGCTGTTTGTCCTGGGTGGTTTTGGCATGTGAGGGTGCGGTCCAGGGTCAAACCCCATGTCACATTGTTCTGACCTAGTGTACTTCTGCGGTGGCCTGGTTACAGCTTGGACGACTGGCTTGAGAGTGTGCTAATTGCATGGTTGTGGTCTAAGGGAGGCAGCGTTAGATTTAACATAGCAGGGAAAGAGATGGAAGGATGGGTTTTGGTGCAGCTTAAACCAGTGATCATGGTGATCTATAAATGGGGACGTCTCTGTTTAGCGCCTAAATGGATAACAGAAATCTTCACTGAACCACAACAGTGGAGCCTCCTGCTGAGTAACTAGTGCTTCTAAGTCAGCAAAGGACAGAAAATAGAATGAATGTGCCATAATTAAGGCTTGCTTAATATGCAAAAGTTTGGAGTTGCTCAAACTCTGAAATAGCAATGTTTGAGCAATGAACTGCCCTTTATAGATACTAACCAAATGCTCAAAGTTAAGTTTCCTTACATGCAGCTAACATCCTTTTTTTTGTGTGTCTCTTTTTCTCTTCTGCAGCGGAACCAGCAGACCTCTTGACGATTTTAGATTTTCACAGTTTACCTGAGGGTGTTACGAGAACAACGGGTTTGTGCTCACATAGAAGGTCTTCACAAGGACCAGATGTGGCTTACAGAGTATCCAAAGACGCCCAGCTCAGTGCCCCCACCAAACAGCTGTATCCAGGTGAGTATATGACTCACGCCCCTGTATCTGCACAGTCACTGCTGTACATCTAAGAAATCATCTAAGTGCTTGCGTTGAAGAACTTCTCCTCCTTCAAACATGAAACATTCTTTCTGCTTAAGGAAAATTTCCCAGGTTTTAAACTTCCAGTCTTGCCATCTGTTTGGCTTTGTGACCTTTCTCACAGTAAACTCCAGTTATAATGTTTTAACATGGCTGGAAATCATTTTGCATTCACTCCCACCTACCCTGTTCCTTTCATCCCCTCTAGGTAGCAGCTTTTTTAGCTCCTATAATTTGATTATTTATGTCGACTCTACCTTTATCTTATGGAATTTAGGACGGGTGTGCCCGCTGTTTAATATTTAACTCCCCTGTAAACACGTTGACATCTTGTATGTACATTGCATCTATATCTTTTATCAAAACAAATTGCCTGCCACATGTGGACACTTGAAGCAAATGTTGGTAAAAGAAGGATAATGAAAGTGCACATCAGACGCATTGCCATCCAGCCCTGGAATATTTAATGTGGTAAGAGGAGGAGCTGGATGATGATAAAGCAGTGAAAAATATGGGTGGTGGATGGGAGGGAAGCCTGGGGTTCCACTTTTCCGTGTTCTATTATGCTGACGTGGCTTTGAGTTACTGCTATATGCTGCGCTGCAGTACTTCTGTCCTCTCTCTCCACCCTCTCCTCGTTCCTCTCCCTCCTTCTCCCATTTTTTCCCTCAAGCGTCATCATTTCTACCTCTGTCATTTCTCCTCAGTCTGCTGCTGCCTTCCAGCGTTTTCTTCTTTTGTCTTGCTTGACTCTCTGCTGTATACTTACTGTATCTTATTTTTTTCATAGAACAAAGATAAAAAAAACATAATTTTGTGACCCAGACAACCGGTTTCTAAAAAATGATCGTGATCGTTGCCTTTCCTGCAGCTTAAGGCTTTAAAAAGCTGCTGTGGTCTAGATATAGCAACAAGAGAAAAATAATATCCCTTCCTGTGAGCTAAAGTTTAGCTAAAGTTTAGATTGGATGGCAACCCCATTCGTGGTCTTCTCAGATGTTACACTGGCCTCAGTGGACCTTTGATCCTTGGCATAACTCTTCCTAGGGGCTTAACGTAGAGCTGCAGGGCTTCTGCAGGCTGCATGCTCTTACATGCCCTCCAATCAAACAAATACTGTTCACTTTGATGCTTTATGACAGCATGTCCCCATATGAGTCTCTGTTTAGACACACATGCTGTAATTACACACATGCTATGCTGGATCATCCAAAATAACAGTCTACATAAAACAAACCAACTGGAGGAGCTCACAACAGTCATCACACAGTCTTAAGGTGCAAACAGGCTAACTAGCTGTCTTTGGCTTGAAGGCTTTAAAATTCACTCGCAGTGTTTGTGATGTGGCCCCGCTCTCGACTTGATGTTACAAGAACATACAGCTAATATATTCCAGAAGGCAGCTAAACGTGTGAGGTCATTTTATCCAGTCACCCCCTCCCCCCCCCCCCCCTGATTTAACTAATTTTGCTGCTGCCTTATGACTTTGGCCTGAAGTGTGAAGGTGCTCTTTGCTTTAATTATGCAAAAGGTACAAAAATAAAATCACACTCATGAAACAAAGGCATGCAAAACACCTTTGTTTTGCTTTACAAAAATCTTATTGGCAACAAAAACCACAGCAGCACCGACTGAGAGCGCGCTGGCTTGTGACCCCATAGCCACAGACAGCCTGTGATGATGTGTTGGAAAAGAGCAAGTGCAGACATGCAATCATTAGGCAAACATGTGGAAGAGATGATTCATTTGAGACTCTCAGAACAGAAGAGACCTTTCTTACCTTTATTAAGTGAATGAGTGGGGAAGAAACTGGGCAAAAAAACTGCAAACCATGTAGAACAAATAAGCATCTGAGAAATGAGTGCAGTGGAAACTGCACTGAACCTCAATTTGGCCATTTTAATTTGAATAATTTAGAACTTTTTACCTTCTGTGTATAAGAACCAATAACCATCAAACACCACAGGAAGCAAGACTCAGCAAGTTCTACCTTCTCTCTGAATGGGGGTTAGCCGTTACTTGGGCAGCGCACTTGTGGTCTGAACTGCTGTGGCTAAATGGCACTGACCACAGCAGATGGGACTCTGCTGCAGCTTAGATCACAAGCTGTAAAAGCAATAATGGTGCTGTTGTCTGCCAACATCCCTCAAGAGTGACATGTTGCACTTGGTGCACCATGCTACATGTGTAGTGGCATTTGATTTGCACCAAAGCTCGCTTGCAATTGTGTTTACCACTATTTAAGTGAAAGAGAATTCAGGGGTGGGCAATTAATTCTCCCAAAGCTCCACATGAGAAACTGGGAGTGTTTCTCAACAGTTCTCTGTTCGGTATTAATTTTAAGTCTTTGATCATTTTGTAATTATTATAATCAGATAACAGCACCTGCACTTTTGTCTCTAGTTTTTAATTTTTTTTCTATGTTCAAGCATTTGCAGTTTTGTTGATTTGAGGGCGAGTTTAATGCCTCCAGAATATCTGGAGTGGATCATAGATAAGAGGTTGCTTCTCTTATTGGTGTTTTCTTAAATTGTACAGTGAGAGCTGCTTCCATTAGAGCCACTTACACTCATGTAGGTGTACTCCTGTGCAAACAGACAGCTTTGAAAGCAAAGCAGTTGTTGCCTCTGCAGCAGTATGCAGCACCACAGGAATGCAGCTTGTCTCATACAGAAGGAGCGAGTTGGACACGACGATGACTGAATGACCAATTACAGGACACAAAGCTTTCTACCCCATTACCTGCTTGTATGCACTCTAACAGACGGCAGACATCATCAGTCAAAGTGCTGGCACAACTCCTGTCCCATCCTGATTTTTTGTGTAGTTATTAAGGTTCGGTAAGTTTTGCTGAGGAAGAAGAATAATTCAGATCTACTCGTCTAATGCCAGTAACATGGTATCAGTCACACCTGCCTTCTCTAACTTGGCAAATAAAACTGGCGACATTAAACTGGAGAATCTTTCACCAAAATATGAACTAAAATATTAGGGGTGTCTTTGAATTTCCCTTTCCCGGAACTTTTTTTGGGCTGACACTGGTGGTGGAGATGCCAGCGTAAACTCTCAGGACTTTCTGGCACCACGGCCTTTCCATTCCCACCATGTTTGGTGCGCGCGCACACACACACACACACACACACACACACACACACACACACACACACTGACAACACAAACACACGAGGTATGAGGTATCTCTCATCTGGTGGCCTGAAGTAGCAGGCTGAGAAAAACATTCCAGAGGGGGGGACCTTTTCTGAGCACCCCTCCCTGTTCTCTTCCCGGTAGCAAGAAGCTCATTAGTTATCTACTTTGTTAACCATTCTCATCATTTTAATTGAGATTTTCTCAGGCTGGGGTTGGGCCCTTACAGTCACAGCAGGGCCGATACAGCAGGACCACTGCTTTGTGTAATTGCTATTTAAAATTCAAAGAACACCCACTCCTTTCCCCTCGTGCCCTGGTTTCCCTTTCACCCCTTAGCCGACCCTTCACTTCTGAACAAACAGCCTGCCTGAACCAGACCAGTGCTGACTCACTGTGTGTCAGACTGTAAACAGATGCAGCAGTAAATTTCCCTAATTGTGTTTCTTTGTTCTGGTATTTCCCACTGTCATTGTTTATATCATAGCACTTTAATTTCATGATCAACCAGCCAAAGATTTGTGTATCCACCTCCCTTACAAAACTCCAACATCTTGGGAGGTTTTTGAAGGATTGCCTTCCTGTTACTTGTGCTCTGTCTCTCCTTTTCTCAGCTTTACACCATCCTGTTGAAGCATCTGTCAATTAAAGCAATGTTTCTCATATGATGCCAAGCAGAATTCCTGAGGGAGCTCACTGCCAAGGCATGTGCTCTCTGCATGATGTGATTTGATGCCTAGCATTAATGAAGGAATGATAGAAAAAGGCAGGAAGACAAGACAGGAAGGCAAACAGACATCCAGATGCTGACGGGGTGAAAGCTGATGAAAAGATAGAAGAAAGTGAAGGGGTGACGATAGCAAAATTCAACACATCCTCATGTGTGTTCCAGAAGTGACATAAATATGAGTATTTCCTGAAACAAATACTCTGAGGTGAAACACAAAGTTTCAACCAAGAGACACAAGCTTGTGTTTGACACTGTTTTTTTAAAATATTAATTTAGTATGCAAACCATCTTAAAAATGCCTCTTGTTCCTTTTCTTGGTTACTGTGTATTCACATGACCACTAGAGGTCGCCTATGTAAACAGCAACTTTTAAAAGCCATCAAACCCATCAAAAAGCTCAGGTTGGGATGAATATTTCTTCTCTTCTCTTCTCTTCTCTTCTCTTCTCTTCTCTTCTCTTCTCTTCTCTTCTCTTCTCTTCTCTTCTCTTCTCTTCTCTTCTCTTCTCTTCTCCACAGTGTCTAATTGGCCATTTCTACCAAAGTTTCCCCAGTTGAATTTAGCTGTCTCTTCTCTAGAAAACAAAGGGTGGGTAAGACTCCATGAGGAGCAACAACTGTAGCCTCTCTTTTCCCGCTGTCTGGAAATCTGCACATGCTAAAATACCAGAGATTACTACTGGAATTCAAAGGGGTTTCTTTGTTTATATTCAAGATAATCCAGATAACAGTGATGGCTTTAATATAGTCTGGTTGCCTCCTTTTGTTTATTTTTTTCCAACTGAAAGATCAGCTGTAGACGGACCTCAACATTAGCACTTCCTGGAAAGCAACAATCTCCTCAGTTAGTTGGCAGGCCTTCTTTTTTTCTTTTTTTTTTTTTGGGTCCTAAGAACACCCCGCTACAGGAATTCGTCTGGCAGATGTTTTCCATACTTAAGCAAAATGGAGGAACTTCTGAGGCTTATCCAAGGAGCCAAGCAGATGGCGGCTAACACATCCTCTTTATATCTTTTCTGTCTTTAAATACCACTATATTGTTGGTATTTCCATTTCCACGCAATGTGTCTTTCATTATTTCTCCTGTAAAAATGTTTTACTCCTCTCCAGCCCTTCGCTGGTGTCTCAGCGTCTGCTAGAACCATCAGCTGTGGGAGAGAAGTGGAGAGGAGGAGTTTGAAGGGCAGTTTGACAAAGTCTCTCAGGATCACATGCTTTAGTCGTTAATGCTTCTCATCCTGTGCTGCGCTGGAATCGATCCACTTTTTTTTTTCCCCCTGCTAACTTTTGTTTACCAGCCAACCCTTTCAGATGAAGCCTATCCTGTTATATTTTGGGCACTCCAAAAAAAAAAAAAAAAATTTTTGGTGTTTTCCTTTTTTTTCTTTTTAAAAATAAAAAAATAAAAAAAATTTTTTTTTCT
>VUQJ01006334.1:19628-36809 GCA_015108635.1 Andinoacara biseriatus
GATGTAAGAATTGTTTTGTTTTCAGTCATTAAAACCCTCATACATAGATATAGTTTTAAAAATCTGATCAACCAGAAGGAAAATCTGTTTACCAGATGATATTTTATCCAGCATGTTAATTTTTTTTTTTTTACAGAAAGCAATCAAGGAAAAAGAGCTTGAGCTTCTCACCATCAAAAACCAGAAGCTTGAGAATCTGTGCAGGGCTTTGCAAGAAGAAAGGAAGAGTCTACATGCAAAGGTGCATAGAGCTGGTAGTCAACCAGAGGACAACTCTGTTGAGCCACCAGAGAAGGAGAGCTCTGAGAAGACCCCTGAAGATCAAAATGAAGATCGCTCCGTCCAGAAAACTGCTGCCCCTGCCCCTTCTGGGACACCGACGCTCACTTCTCCACTCACCGAGGAACTGGCTAAACTGAAGGCTGAACAAGCCCTTCTGAAAGAGGTCGCCAGTTCTTTCACAATCTCTCATGTTGCACCTGCAGAAACAGGTGCAAGCCAAACACAGGGACCGTCTGAGGAGCCAAAGGAGAACCACACAGAGCAGAGTGACCACCAGGAAGTCCATGACGATGGATACCAAAAACATAGAGATTTGGAAATGGAGTCAGTTGATTAATGCTGAAACCACTGTGAAAAGAAACTATGTTTGTGTGAGATTCCTCGCAATAAAAACAAAAATGCTGCCTCTGTGTTCATTGTCTGATCCTGATATACAGACATTTAAAGGTGGGTTTATTTTAGTACCCCAAACTCCAGCTATAGCCACACAGTTTTATGCAGTTGGTAAACAAACAGGAGCTTTTCCTGCTACCCTTTTTTTTTCTACAATGACAATTTTGTGAGACTCAGTTCCACAGCTTATGGCCATGAAATTCTCCTGGCTGATTATAGCTAAGCTGGCCAGTGCATTTCTTCTGTTTAAGAATGTACCGGATTGTTGCTTCAGTCTCTTCTAAAGTTTTTCTCTCTTTCTGATAGGTTTATTTTGGTTTCAGCTAATGATGCCTTAAAGTCTGCACACTCAGTCACATCTTGATTGCTTGATTTAAAATCCGCTGTGGCGGGGTACACGAATTACAAAAATTTTGACCTTGTCCAAATACTTATGGGCCTAACTGTATATCCAGCAGATAAATTCTCACATATTATCATTAACATATATTGTAATCCCATGAGAAATATGAGTCATCATTCATTAAAATCCTAATGTGATACTGTGGCAAAACCAGTCACCAGTTATGGCATAACTAAAGGAGAAAACAAGTTGGATGTCAGACTGTGAATTTTATCTCCTCCTCCTCATTTCATTTGTGAGCAAATGCTTTTTGTTATAAATCAGTTGGAACCTGTAAACACACTTGTATCGAATCAGTGAAGTGTCCCTTTAAACTGAGCTTTTGCAGAAAATCTTTTGGTTCTAAACTTGGCCAGACTGGACTTTGACAGCAGAGGCAGATGTTGCTGCGGCTCCTGATAAGAAGTTACACGTTCAAAGAGAAAATGGCTGAACCAACAGAACCAACCGCAGTTTCTTGTGCAAAAGCTCTCTCATCTTTTGTTGAAAGCGGAAAAGCTCTGCTGGACCTCGCTGAGAAGGAGAGCAAGGAAGGTAGGTCGCACTTTGAAAGTCCACGCAAGTGTACATAAAAATAGACATGCAGGGAGCAGCTGTCAGGCAATTTATGGTCGTAGCACGAGCGGGTACTGCAGGAAGCCTGTCAATCATTAGACATAAAGAAGCTGAAGCATACTGTTACCTGCTAACTTCATGTACTTTGTGTTCCACAGGCTCATGCCAGGAATTCATCAGGCAGAAAATCCGTATAGAGCGAAAACAATCACTGCTGGGTCTGATAGAAGGTGGTGCAGCTCTGTACAACAGGTTTAAAGACACATTTTTAGTTTAACTAAACAGCCTCTACTATTAAAACCTATTTATTTCCTGCTACTCTTAAAATATACACTGAAAAGTGATATAATTCAGGTTCTTTTTTTTTTTCCTGTTTCACAGCCTCTCTGTTAAAAGAAAAAAAGATGCAGAAGATCTATGGAGAAAAAATAATAAGTAAGAGCAAAAAATTGTTTTTAGACGTGCTGAGATAGATGCCTTTTATCATATAGATTAGATGATTACATGATAAAGGCCAAATCAAAGAAACCTTGTGCATCCACTCACTGATTCACAAAGTACAGTAGAGTCGCAGCATCAGTAAACTGACATCACCCCTGAAACCTATGCTGCTTGATGTTCCCAGCTGTGCTGCCTTGAGAGATGCTCTTCAGGACTTTAAAGAGCTACAAGTGAGTTCTTATAATTCAAAATTTAAAACATTTTTAAAAACGCATTCTCGTCACGGTCAATTTACAGAGCGCAGCCAATGTAACACAGGTGCAGTGGGATGCCTTTCTACAGCGCTTGGACGATGAGTTACAACTGAGTCCGAAAATGCGCGATGTCGATCATCAATCAAAATGTGTTTCACCAGATACGTGGCTCATTGATGCCAGAACTGGAGAGTGGGTTTAATCAAAGTCCTTAATGCCCCCATACGCATTAAAAAAGCATAACTCATACAGCTGTCAGTGTTTGTGTGTTGCTGGTACTGTCTGCTTTGCGCTTTTATATTTCACTGAGGCTTTGTGTTTGACAGGACAGTAACACTGGAGAACTATCTTGGGAGAGGCAAGAAGATAATGCTGGTCTTAATCCGTCAGTTCTCCTGTCTGCTCTGCCGTCTACATATAAAGGATCTGCAGAAGAATCAAGTAAATATCTCACGTTACTTTACTGCAGTAACATATCTTTTCTTACTATGCTTCTCTTGTGGTGCTATTGATGTTTAGATTTAGCAGAAAACAGTATTTGAAAGTCATGTCCTTAAGAAATAGTAAAGAAATAAAAAAAATAAAAAAAATCAGCAAAGACCTGACACAGGACTTGCGTGATGCATCTAGTTCACTGAAGCCTCATCAGAAATAGTCTCAGTGGAAGGGCAGCTGTCAAGAAGCCATTCTTAAGGAAGGGAAACTGGGAGAAAAAGCTGAGGTATGCCAAATTATACAAAAAATGGACTGAAAATCAGTGGCAAGGTCTTATAAAGTTAGGTCAGGAAAGAGGTACAACAGTGAATTTAAACATCCATCTTTAAAACATAGTGGAGGCTCTGTCACTTGTTTTGGGCTGCATTTCAGCCAGTGTGGTGTTGAAACGCTTTTCCAAATTGCTGGAATTATGAATGCAGAAAAGTACCATCAGATTTCTGTCCACCATGCAACACCAGCTGGAAAGAATCTAATTGGCTGGCTTCATTTTTCACCACGACCATGATCCCAAACACACTACCAATGCAATAAAAGCATACCTCCCAATTCCAGTGTAAAAAATCCACACATATGTGTACTTATGACGTTGCTTTGCAGAGTTCTCTGGATGCACACTCCATACAAGTGGTGGTCGTTTCGTTTGGGTGCCAGGAGGGAGCCTCACACTGGCTACAGCAAACAGGCTGCCAATACGACATGCTGCTGGATCCTGAAAGAAAGGTCGGGGGTCAACATAAGGCGGCACAGCTACAGAATACACACCTCAGACTTTGATGAATAAATAAATTAACTCATTGTTGGGTATTGCAGATATATGGTGCATTTGGCCTGGAAGTGTCTCTAAAGAAAGTGTTAAACTTCAGTAACATGCTGATCTACGCTGAATATGTAGCAAATGATATGGAGTTTCCAGCAGAGCTTCCATGGATTCAAGACGACATGTTTCAGGTTTAACTTAAAGACATCAAAGTGTAATATTTTGTGCAAGGCATCTAGTTATCTAGCTACAAATTTTAATCAGTGACAGAGAAATACACCATATATCTATCACACAAAGAAAATTTCAAGATTTATGAATAATTCCTTGTTACTGTCCTCTCCCCTTCTCAATTGTTTCAGCTGGGAGGCAACATTGTTTTGGATGAGCATGGGAAGGTGCTGTTCACTCACCGCTGCCAGAGTCCAATAGACCGACCCTCAGTGGAGGACATTTTATCTGCACAGTGAATATTAAAATCCATCATGCACAGCATAACTTAATTAAAGGAAAAGCGAAACAGATGATGTCAGCTGATTAATTCTTTGTACTGAGTTAAGATAAAAGTAACTCTGAAGCATATTTGAAAGGATAATTTTGTGAGAAGTGCTATAAAGGTGTTACTTTTGTATACAGACCTGTGAAAAAGTTTTTTGCCTCTTCCCAATTAATTATTTTTTATTGCATATCTCACACTTTACTGTTTCAGATCATCAAACAAGGTTTAATAAAAGACAAAGAAAACGTGAGTGTCACGATGCAAAAAGCAGACTGCGTGGCATGTGAAAAAGGTGAGGACCCAAAAGCAGGCAGACAGAGGTAAACATAAAACAAACCGTTTTTGTGGCTGTTGATTCAGACAAATACACAACTCAAGGTAGATAACTAAACTAAAAAAGATCTAATCTGGGGAGCAATAAAGCTTCTTTTCTGAGGTTGTAGTTGCCAACGTAATAAATTTACAGCTGTAGAAAACTGCAAATTATTTTTATTTGCCAATTAATTTTTGTCAGTGCAATTCTAGAAAAAAAGAGGATGACAATATGCAAGAACAAAAGTTTTCCTTTTGTTGCTCAGGTTTCAGGTTTATTTGTAACATGAAAACTATACAAAGGAGCTGAGTGTAAGTATTTCAGGAGTAAAAATGGACTGCAGTTCAACAATTTCAAAATAAGATGATAAAACAGGATGTGAATTACATCCAAAAATCCATACTGATTATTCATGACTGCATCACTGACACAAAATCACTGCAAGGACTCAGTTTTCCACTTCATTAAAAAATCTTAAGTTCTTCTTGGAAATCATAATTAGCATGTTAAGTGGACTCAAGAGGAGAGAGGCCTTGTTGTTAGCACAGCCATTTCTGATGGTGTAGGATTGCATTAGTACCATGGATGATTTGACACATCGCCTTTTTCAGTTACTGTCTTATTATTTCAGCAAGACAATACCAAACCATATTGTGCACTTATTAAAAAAGGATGGCTCTATGGTAAGAGAGTCTGCATGCTGAAGTGGCCTGCAGTACAAATCTGTCATTCACTGACTACATGTGCTGCATTATGAAATGAAAAACTGCTGAGGAGCTGAAGTCCTATATCAGGTAATAACTTACCGTGTATTGCTTGGTGAGTGTTTGGTAAGTATAACGTATAGTAGGAACATAAAAAAGACGAAATAAATCTTCTGCTCCTGGTATCCGACTAATAAGGGTCGCATCCAAAAGCATTTTAATCAATGATTAGCAAATGATGCATGAAATGTTCTTGACTAATTTGCATGTAAAATTGCAACTGCTGCAAAATTAATCTCACCAGCAGCAGTTACACTTTACTTTGGCACAGCAGAATTCTGAGCTAACTGCGAAAAACTGCTGATGTGAAAGAAGCGCAATGCTCACCGTGCTCAACTATATTAATATAGTTGAGCATAGTCTTTTTAAAAAGGCAGCTGCTCTTAAACATCTTCAGCTTGTAGCTGCTTGAAGAGAACCAGAATTTTATGACACTTCAGACAGTCACCAGAGATGGCAGACACAGACACACTCATCATGCATGTAGGAAACTTTGGGCCTCTCCAGAGGAAGATTGCCACACTTGTTTTATTTCCACTGCTAGTTTTTTGCTTTTGTACTTGTTGGAGTTTTTTTTAGGGCACACTCAGGATCACTGATGTTGGAGTCCTGTATCTGACGCCCTCAGAGAGGAATGTGGCTGGAGCGAAGTCAAGGTGCGGGACGTGACCATTCCCTGCTCTGAACACTCTGGATCTTTCAGCTGCTGTGATAGATTTGCAGTGGAATGGAGCAAAAGCCAAAGCAAATGTGATGAATTTGACTGGCAGCGGATTTCTAATGTAACCCAGCTGGTGGCATGTGAAAGCAGATGGGTGTTTGATAAAAACCACAGGGCTGGGGGTTTTACTCATTTATTTCTGTAGTAATCATGAAATCCTAAAGAAAAGCAGTGTTAACCTTTGTCGTTCTTGGAATTTCTTCCCAACTGGTTTTCATTGGTTTGTGAGAAATCCTGGCTTGCTGACCTGAATCAAGTGTCCCTTGCATTTTCAGAGCTTTTGTGGCTGACAGGTTTGTTATGCACCAATAACAACACTTTTTTCACCAACAAATCAGTTTGGCCACATATTAATATACAGAATATAAGGCGCCATTAGCCAAAATTTCATTGCAGTAACTCAAAATCAGTAGTTTGAATGGCTCCCATGTGCTTGTGGGCATGCCTGGCAACATTGGGGCATAATGAGACAATAGATGGTGTCCTAGGGGAAATCCTCCCACATCTGGACCAGGGGATCACTGAGCTCCTGGAATGTCTGAGTACAACCTGTTGTCGTTGGATGGACCAAAACATAATGTCCCAGAGGAGGTTTATTGAATTTAGGTGAATGTGGGGGCCAATCAGTGGCATCAATTACTTCATCTTCCAGGAACTGCAAACTCTCGCCACATCTCATCTGTGAAAAGCACAGGGGGCCGGTGGTGGACCTGCCAATTCTGAGTCTATGGCAAATCCCTATGCTCGCTTCCTCCATGGTGCCAACAAGTTAGCGCAGGACCCACTAGAGGATGTCAGGCCTTCGAGCCAAACTCATCAGGTCTGTTTCTGATTGTTTAGACAGAGACATTCACACCAGTGGCCTTTTAGAGGTCATTTTGTACGTGTTGATCCATCCCGGAGGAGTTGGACTAACTGTGCAACTTCTGGAGGGTCCAGGCATCACTTCATGCTACCAGTACAGACACTGACCCTAGCCAAATGCAAAATTAGTGAAAAAACGGAGGAGGGGAAAAATGTCAGTGTGCTCCACCTATGAAACCATTCCCGTTTTTGGGGGTCTCACTGATGCCCCTCTAGTGCACCTGTTTTTCTCCATTAAAATAATTCTTTGACCGCAGTCCCATGCTCTGTAGCCTGCTATTACTGCTGTCAGTGTAATATTTATGAACTTTAATTAATCACATTCTGACCTTAAAAATGTATCACCAAGTTTACTGTATTATTGCAATTTATTATTTTTAAATGAAATATTTCCAGTCTCGTGTTCTCCTCTTCAGAGACTTGCAACAGTACAGTTTAACATGCCAGAATTTGATCCCCCTCTTTAGCACTATTTGGTCACCTGTTCCATCTATCTTCAACATTTAATATGAAATATTGACAAAATGCAACAGCACAAATGGGTGTCACTTTAAAATGTAATA
Source organism: Andinoacara biseriatus (assembly GCA_015108635.1). Lineage (NCBI taxonomy): Eukaryota > Metazoa > Chordata > Actinopteri > Cichliformes > Cichlidae > Andinoacara > Andinoacara biseriatus. The sequence goes on from VUQJ01006334.1 coordinate 26,936, forward strand.
AATAAATGTTCTGCTACAGTAGTTCCAAAGATAACAGTCTGTTTCGCTTTTCTGCAAATTGTAATTTGCAGCGCATCGTGCTGCACGACTTACTGTTTAAGATGTGCAGCACTGAAGATTTAACAAGGAAGGACCCTGTTCCATTTACTGAAATCAAAAGCAAACTCTTGGAGTCTGCGATTTAATAAATATGTGAAAATGTCTTGGCTCTGTAATGTGCTTTTCAGCATCGAGTACCACGGGTTCCAATTGTGAATGATGGTCAGGTCAGGGTTGATGTTTCCACAGAGGAGTGTGGCTGCTAATCTCTACAGGCCCATTATAGATGCTGCACCATAAGCTGCAAAGCCAACAAAGTGTGCATGTAACATTTATTCAGAGATTTCAATTTTAACTAAATAGCAGCAAATCAAAACAACAGTCAACTCAAATCATTTTATATTGTAAGTTAAAGACCTTACAATAATACATTATACAACAGCACAGTGATACCCTTCATAGCAAGAGTTTAAGTGCAGAATATCAGACAGCATACCCTGTGCATAACTGCAATTCAGCAAGTTAATATAATAAGGTGAATATCTCCCCTTTGTAGGGAATTCAAATGTAGATGATCAGGAATATGTTTGACAGTAGAAATATTTATAGGATTTTTTTATTTTTTTATTTGTGAGGCTCCTATAAAATCTGATGATAAAATCTGAAGATAAAATCTACCCTTTGGTGATTGTATGCACAAAACAAGTCAGTGAAAAAGTCGCATAGAGTCCTTTTATTGTGTTAGACTGGTCTGCTTTCAGTGATCTGCTGAAACATGTTATCATCTTTACATAATGATTGAGCTCTTTGGATCCAACAACCAGAAATTTGCAGTCATTTGGAGGCTTGCAGTGGCCACTGGATTTGAGATGGTGAACTTTGCAAACACAGAGACGTATCCAACAACTCTGAGGTGTGATTTGCTCTTTTTAATTATGCTGTGAAAAAGGATAATCAAGGTCAGCTTAATGTGCATCTCAGGTAGGAAGATTGTGGTTTTTTTCATACCATGCGAGTATGGTGTTTACATGCTCACATGATACTGAACTTTCTGCAGAGTAAAATAATTCCTGTTACCTGTTCAGGTATCTAAATCAATTTTGAAAGTCAAAATATAAAATATTTAACAAATTTTTTGCTATCTGAAAATAAAAAGTATGTTGTCTTTGTTTCAGGTGTCATGGCAATGCTGTACAGTGCACTGGTGACACTGTTGCTTGAGATATGTGGAGTCACCCTGCCAGAGACCACAGATGATGTGGAGAATCTCAGGTAAAAAAATTCTACTGAAAATACATTGTGACATCTTATGTTTAGCATTATTTAGCTTAGTTAACAGTAGGCAATATTTCAAGCAACAAACCAGTACTAGCCATCAAGAAGATACAACAAATATTACTATTGTTTCCCAGAAATGTTTGAGGATAATAAAAATACAATAGAAGATAAAGTTACATGCATGAAGTAGAAAAGTGCTGACAAAAACGCTGGAGGAGGGAGGAAGACAGCAGGACATGATCAAGTAAAAAATTTGTGTTTGATGTCTGAGAGACAAGAGTGTGCTTGAAAACTCAGATTTCCAATTAGACATTTGCAGATTCAAGATTCATGCTTGAAGTCCTTAATTTCTGTTTGTGTGTGTTTTCTGAAAGGAAGAAAGAGAAATTGAAGGATGCAGGGGGGAAACAGCTTGATGAAAGTCTGAAGCTTCACAGGGCAAAAGTGGCTTTTTTTCTGCAGATGTCCTGTGTTTACAATACACTCCATGTCTGTACATTAGATTTACAGCCAGTGAAAAGTTGTGTAAAAGCAGCAGATGATGTGCAGACCTGTGTTACATGAATATGAAGTGTTAACTTGAAATATAGACACGGTGAGGTGATGAAACACATGGGGTGAAAAGACAGTCAAATGAAAAAAAAGGATTAGCATATTCATACCCTTGCACCTCTATGTCACTTTGAGCTAAAGGGTGTTGAAACTCAGCTTGAAAATCTCAGCTATTTGAGTTACAGATGCACAGAACTGCAAGACAAATCTGGAAAAGCAAGAGTCTTTTCCAGATTTATCAGTTACTCTCTAAAATATGCAATTTTACCACCAAGTGACCATTTGTAAAACACTTAATATTTTGCCTCCCAAAACATAACTATAACAAATATTTCTTGTAAAAGAAAGCTACTATAGATTATTTCTCACTCAATGAGCCCTGCCACAGTACAGGTTGAGATGATCCAGTGTTCGTATGTCAGTGAGCACTGCACTTTATTTTTGATCAGTCCTACACACACACATTCCTGTCTGAGTAATGCCACTTTTGTTCATTTTATTGCATTTGTTAAACAAACACCTGGTATATCAATGACAGTCCATCCATCCATTTTCTTCCGCTCATCCGGAGCCAGGTTGCGGGGGCAGCAGCCTAAGCAGCAAAGCCCAGACCTCCCTCTCCCCAGTCACCTCTTCCAGCTCATCTGGGGGGACACCAAGGCGTTTCCAGGCTAGCCAAGAGATGTCTCCAGCATGTTTTAGGTCTGCCTTGGGGCCTGGGAGGCATTCAATGCAGATGTCCAAACCACCTCAGCTGGCTCCTTTTGGTGTGGAGGAGCAGTGCCTCTACTCTGAGCCCCTCCTGAATGACTGCACTCATCACCTTATCTCTAAGGGAAATGCTAGCTACTCTTCAGAGGAAGCTCATGTCTGCCATTTGTATCTGTTACACCCACAACAGGTCAATTGCAAAAAAGAAGATTCCATTCAATGGAAGTTTGATTTCTTTCTTTTTTAAAAGACAAATATTTACTTCATATTAGTTCAGGAGTAAAAAAAAAAAAGTTAGGTCACTTCCCAATCCACACAATCTGTCTGGCAACAACTTTACTACAACAAGACACTAGATGGATAAAGGCTTTCAATAATCTCTAGCTCTACTTGGTGTCACTGCAACTCATAAAAAAGTGTACACATGCATGCATAGGCTGGCTCCAAACTGGCGGAATGGAACTGGACCAAAGGGAAAGCTAAGTTTTGATTGGAATGAAAAATAAAACTAAGCAAAACAAACAAAAAAGAACAACAAAAGAAACTAGTCCACTTCCTGGGCAACACCCATTTCTTTTCTGCCCGTACCAGCTCACTTGCCAGGGTGGACAAGACAAATAAACCCTCTAACAAAAGAAACAAAATAAGTGCCAAAATCAAAACTCCACGGCAAGAGGCACCTCCCCTTCTCCTCCAAAACCCACTGCCACACGTCCACGATCTTGTTCTTTCAGTTACTACCCAAGGTTTGTGACCATAGGTGATAGTAGGGACGTAGATTGACCAGTAAATCGACAGCTTTGCGTTCATGCTCAGCTCCCTCTTCACTACGACGGACCGGTGCAGCGTCCACATCACTGCAGATGCAGTTCCAATCTATCTGTCAATCTCCTTGGCCTGCCAGTACTCGTCAGCTGCCTCCAGAGTCCCACAGGCTAACCAAGCCCAATAGGACTCCTTCTTCAGCTTAATGGCTCCCTTCACCTCAGGAATTACCACCACAACAGGCACCATCCATCTAGCAGCCACAGCTCTGAGCAGTAGCCTCAACAATGGAGGTGCGAACCATGGTCCATTCAGACTCAGTGTCCTCAGCCTCTTTTGGAATCCTGCTGATGTTCTGCTGGAGGTGGGAGTTGGACTGGGGCCTCTGCCAGGTGTTTCCAGCACACCCTCACTAGACGTTTAGGTGCAACAGGTTCGTCCAGCATCTTCCCCCGCCACTTGATCCAGCTCACCACAGCTCAGAACATACAGCTGCAGATCTGATGATACAATTATAAAACTGCTCAACCTGCAACTTAGGGTGTCCTGGTGTCACGTGCACTTATGGACATCCTTATATTCGAATTTAGTGTTCATTATGGACAAACTGTAGTTTGCACAGAAGCCTAATAACAAAGCATCACTTGGGTTCAGATCAGCCAGGCTGTTCTTCCCAATCATGCACCTCCAGGTCTCACAGTCACTGCCCATGTTAGCATTGAAGTCCCCCAGTAGGAAGATGGAGTCACCAGATGGAGCACCTTAGAGCAACATGCTTGCAACATGCAACACGATTCCTACCGCCCGACAAACATTGCACCCAACCCCTACAATGCCTCCTGTGGGTGGTGGGCCTACAGGAGGTTGGGCTCATGTCTCCTCTTCTGAATGCACCGAGTGGTGGATAATGCCCAGCCACCAGACCCTCTACATTGAGCTCCCTCCGCAGGCCTGGCTCCAGGGTGGGGCCCTGGTAACCCTATTCCGTGCAGGGTAAACTCTTCCCTTGATGTATTTTTCATACTGGTCATTGGAATCACTCTTTGTCTGAGTCTCACCCAGGACCAGTTTGCCATGGGAGACCCTACTATGGGGCAAAGCCCCTGGACAACATTGCTCCTGGGATCACGCAAAGCCCTCCACCATGATAAGATGGCAATTCACATAGACTACATCCACTTATTATTTCACAACTGTCACAATGAACTTGGTTCAAAAAAGCATATGCCGTGACTGATGGTTGCAAAATTGTATTCAGGTAAATTTAACCCTTCTTTTGTTCTTTTGTTTGTCTTTTTGGACTGTTCACCTGCCTGCAACCCAGCTCCAATGTGATTAGTCATTGCAACTTAGACCACGAGTAGGAATCAAAAAGCTGACTATGTCATGGTCCTGGGCCAGTGGCTCAGTGTTTTGAGTTCCTTTTTGTGTAGTCCTGTTTCAGGTTGTTTCTTGGTTCTGCTTACAGTTTAGTTCTCAGTTTATTTGGACTTCTGATTTCCTTGTGTGATTGTGATCCTGTGTCTGTCTGTTGTCCCTCCCGTGTCAGGTCTTGTTAGTGTTTCAGGTGTCTTTGACTTCCCTCTGTGTCAAGTTTCTATGTGTTAAGTCTGTGCAGCGTGTCAATTCTGCATTTCTGTCTTCATCTAGTTTCCTGTTTTACTTTGACAGTTCTTGTCCCTTGTGCTTTGTGTTTAATTCTACTTCCATTTTCATCTGTGTTATTAGTTTCAGCTGTGCTCTCACCTGTTGATTGTTCCCTATTACCCTGCTGTGTATTTAAAGTCTCAGTGTTGTGTAGTTCTTTGTTTGAGTCCTTGTCAGTCTAGGTTGATGTTTCCTGCTGTATACTATTGTGTTTTGAGTTTCCTTGTTCATCTGGCTCCTGACGAGCTATTTGAGTTTTAGTACTTACAATAAAAGTCTTATTTAAGCTCTTGCATTGTGTCCTGCATTGGGGTCCTCCCTGCCTTGCCTGCAGCAGCCGTGACAGATTTGAGCTTTTTGAGACAGTGTGTTATCCTGCTCAAAGTGGCCATGTAGTTTAATAAGGGATGGACATGGTCAGCAACAACACTCAGGTAGGCTAAATGATGCTCAGTTAGTACTGAGGGCCCCAAAGTGTGTCAAGAAAATATCCCCCACACCATTAGACCACCAGCAACAGAATAAACCATTGCTATATAAGACAGGATGGATCCATGCTTTCATGTTGTTTAGACCAAATTCTGATCTTACTATCTAAATGCTGCAGCAGAAATTGAGGCTCATCAGACCAGGCATCATTTTTCTAATCATTTGTTGTCCAATTTTGATGAGCCTATGTAAACTGTGGCCTCAATTTCCTGTTCTTAGCTAGGAGGAGTGGAACTTGTGTGGTGCAGCCCATCCACTTCAAGGTTTGACATGTTGTACATTCAGAAATGCTCTTCTGTGTACCTTGGATGTAAACAGTGTTTTTTTGAATTTTTGTTGTCTTGCTGTCAATTTAAAGAAGTCTGGTCATTCATTATCATGTATCAAGGCATTTCTGCCCAAAGAACTGCCGCTCCCTGAATATTTTCTTGTTTTCTGCCCATTTTCTGTAAACCCTAGAGATAGTTGAGTGGGAAAATTCCAGTAGATCAGCAGATCTGGAATACTCAGACCTGCCCACCAAGCACCAGCCATGTCACATTCATTCTGATGCTCAGTCTGAAGTTCAGCAAGTCACCTTGACTACATGGCTAAATGCATTAATTTGCTTCCATGTGATAGACAGATTAGATATTGGAACAGTTCAATTCAATTCAATTCAATTTTATTTATACAGCGCCAATTCACAACAAACAGTCGCCTCAAGGCGCTTTGTATTGTAAGGTAAAGGTAAAGTTGTACCTATCAAATTAGCCATTTAGTTTACAATATATAATCTTATATATTAAAATATTGTATAACCTTGACAGATTTGAACAGATTTAATTCAATTTAAAATAGAATTAAATTATAAATTGTTATTCTTCTATCTGTTATTCAAATATACATCAATGGCAGAAACTATAATGTTTTTTCTGGTGATAGAAATCTGCACATTCCATCACCCAGACAACAATAACCTTGATTGTTCATTTAAAAAAAAAAGCTATACTGTATATATTATTGAGGATGGTTTTGTTAGGGCTTTTGTTCCATTGAAGGTTTACCCAGAAAGCTTTGGAGCAGCTAACAAAAGCTGCCCCACATACATAGTGTTGACTGAATGGGAAGACTTGTAACCATAAATTGTGCTGAAAATCAATGGCATGCATGAGAAGTGGGATTCCCTCAAGCATAAACAATGCTGCAAAAAGGAGGATGAAAATCTTGCTCGCTGTGAAAAAAAAAAGTTTTTTTCTCAGCAACACATGATCGTTAAAGATAATTACAGTTGAAACTTGTGAAAAGAGAAGATGATAGATTTAATCTGTGCTGGACTATAAACATGGGAATTAGTTGCCTGTGTCCGATGTGTGATTAGGAAACTGTGTCTCTCACATAACAAAGAGCCACTGACCTGTTAAATGAGGGCAGAGGGGTGTGGGGGGCTTGAAGAGGGTATGTGGGTACTAAGTAGGCAACTATGTTTAAGAACTCACTGCAGAGTTAATGAAGACTAGAGCCCTAACAGAGTAAATACTCATCAGACAATTTCTGCCACAGGATATTTCCCTCTGTCTTTTTCTGTAGGAAGGAGCTTTGCTGTTAGTTAGAAAGCAACCTTGAGGTGGATTGTTAAAAATGCCCGAAGTGGAGGAACGAGACAAATTAGCCAAAGTCATCAGACAGTGGAACAATAACAGACTGGACCTGTTTGAAATTAGCCAACCTGACGAGGTGAGATATCCGCAGACATAAAAATGCATTACACAAAAAGGTTTCTATATTTTCTGTCCGTGCCAGAATTTTGGATGTATTTTTAGATATAAATCTGCTTTTATGCTTTTAATTATTAGTGACACAAAAATGTTACCTTAAGATCTAAAATGACTGACAAACAATTCAGCTATAGTTGCTCAACAGAAAATCATTCTGTAACTATGTAGATAATCAATTCTTTAAGATTTTTAAACAAAATTCTGGAGTTCTGGCCTGTTAAGTTACTGGATTTACTGCTTATAATTGTCACATAGAAAAAACAACCAAGTACTTTGGACCTTTGTACTTCTAGTCTGATAAAGATACTTTGCAACTGGCATAATCTTGTTGTATTCTTGACTTTTTATATACCAAAGCAAGGAAATGATCATAACATGTTCACTGATGATGGATAATGGTTAGTTGTGTGGTTTTAAGCTTTCGATTTAATGTTTTATACACACCCACCAACCACACTTTTCAAACCACTGAAGAGTAAAGCTATTAAGTTATTATGTGGTTATTCAAGCTTTTACTGGGGCGGCCAGGCTGAGACTACTGTTTATATTGCAGGGGCACAGAAATTGGAAACAGAATTTCTGTTAAAGCTTTTTCCCTTTTATCTGTTGATAAAGCCCTAAAGATGAATGCAAATGTATTGAGTAGTAGCAGTTCTGCAAACACTGAGCTTCACCATGGTGGAGTTTGGTGGCAAGACTTTAGTGTGTCTGTCATGGCAAGAAAACTGCTTTTATGTAGCTGGTAGTAGATGAAATATTATATTAATATAAAATCTACGCCTAATACCAGTAAGTTAGAAGTCAACAGTATGAAATCACCTGTACCACTCTGATTTGATATACACATCCTGTTCTGACTGCGCATTTTTACAGTGTATATGCAGAGCTTGTGGTTGGTGGTGGAAGTATAATTAGAGAGTCTACAGTTGTAATGAAAATTATGTGTATTATCGACTATGGTGGGTCTGTGCCAGGAAACCAACAAATTTAAACAAACTGTACCAATTGTGCCAAGAAGAGTGGTCAAATATCCAGCCAGAATTATGCCAGAAGCTTTATGATAGCTACCAAAACCATCTGGTTAAGGTGCAACTTACTATGCTGTGTTATCATTCCACCCTGGAAAAGGAACAGTTAAAAAAGAAAAAAACATTAAAACCCCCAAATTACCATGACATTCCTTTTCACAATAAGTATGTTTAAACTTCAGACCACAACTGCATGTAGGACCCTAGAAATGTAAACCTTGCTCTGCTCATTTAACATACATTTAGTTCTGGCTTAAGCCACTGCCACATTCTTGCCTCTCCATTTCTCCCTGTGGGGTCATAAATAACTGATCATCATTCATAAAACCGTCATTCAAATTTCCTCTTAACCCCAAACAACAAATCTTAAGAAACAGATTTTTTTTTCTCAACTTGCTTCCTGTGCTTAGGTTCAGATTTAGTGGTTGAGAAGCTGCAGGAAAGTCTCTCAGGGACATTTTGAAAGCCTTTTAAATTCCTATATATAAAACAGCTCTTTCTAAATACAAGATTGGACCATTCATTCTCAAAGTCTATTCACCTCCACAGTCTGGAGCACACAAAAGAGTAGAAAAGCGTGTTTTTTTTTTTTTTATGGAGTGGAGAAAAAAAAAGTAAATTGAATGAACAGAAAACACAGGACACAGTTAAAAGCTGTCATCTGTAATGGCAACTCAGTGATGAGAGGTTAGAATGCGTATACCCAAGTTGCTGGTTCAAACTCCAGCTTCCTTTATTCACAACTACAGTAATATGAAAGGTAAACACACCCAAAAATACTCTAAAAAAATTGCATGTTTTCTGGCAGAACCTGGAATTTCATGGTGTGATGCGGTTTTACTTTGAGGATCCTGCTGGAGGCAACGTGGCCACAAAGTGTCTGCGTGTCTGCAGCAACTCTGTGACTCGTGACATCATTGAAATGCTGTCAGAGAAATTCAGGCCTGACATGAAAATGCTGTCCACTAGTTATGCCCTGTATGAAATCCACACCAATAAAGGTAAGAACTTAACTCAAGTAAAGCAACTGCATGTATCTGGCTGCTTATTTGCTATCATAATGGGAGATGCGGGCAATAAATTCTCATACAGTAAAATAAATCACAAGGGTTTTTTAAAACAATTCATATCACATAAAGGAGTAACTAAACACTAACACACAAACACTAATCAGTTATATGATTTAGTAACTACACTATTCTTGCTTTTTGTGTTTTGTACATGGAAGAAGAACGCAAACTGCATCTGAATGAGAGACCTTTAGTTGTGCAATTAAATTGGCAATCAGACAACAGAGAAGGACGTTTTGTGCTCAAGAAAGACAAGGACAGGTTGGAGGTAACCCTCAAACTCATTATGCACGAGAGCCAGAACCTGAATTATAACGTAATGTACTATCTGACAACTACCTGCTTATGTGTTTAACAATAAAGGAAAAGTGCCAGGAGAAAGGAGGCTTGATACAAAACTTTAAGAGGACACTGTCAAGAAAAGGAAAGAAGAAAGAGAGGAGTAATAATACAGATGACAAGGTTTCAGAGGATGAGAATGGGTAAAATGTTTCATTATTCACATTTTTTTTTTTTTTTTTTTACTTTTATTTTTGCT
>VUQJ01006336.1:22199-32273 GCA_015108635.1 Andinoacara biseriatus
GATCGACACTGAAATATCGATACTTCCAATACCGCTTTAAAATTGATTGTCAAATCCAAGTATCGATACTTTCGATACTTCAGTCATTTGAAATAATGTATCTTATCAAGAACATGTTAGAAAGTAACTAAATTATTGAGATCTGTGGTATCGAAAATCGCTACTTTATACAGGGTTGTGCAAAAGTCTTGAACTACCTCTCATTTCTTTATATTTTTCTAAAATGGAAAATAGGTGCAGTGAATAACTGAAACATTTGCAAACATCCATGTGAATATAGTATATAAGGCAAAAACAGAGTTTGTAAAATTCTAAAAAGCTTGAAAATTAATATTTGGATATTTGGTATGATCACATTTTTTTAGTTCATAATTCCATCAATTTTGAGAAGCTCTCCAACACCACTGGCTAAAATGCAGACCCAAACCATGACAGTGAACAGTAGATGGATCAACAGAAGGGCCAGATGCATCTCTCAGGTCCTGTGTCTTTTTTGTTATTTCATATGAACATGATTTCAGATGCGGTTCATCTCCTGTAGTTTTTATCCCTGTCACTTCTTTTGTCCTCCACTTGTCCAATTTTCTTGTTGGTAGAACATATTTTTTTATATATCTGTCAAACTGTGTTGTATTTGGCATTTTTCATACTGTAGATCCAAAGAAAGAAAGAGAACAAGAAATGGGTTTTTGTGACACACTGCTAGTAATAAAGTGCGTAAAAATGCAACTTAAAATTATTTCTTTGCGAAGTTGTCTGTAACAAACAAACAAACAAACAAAAAAACATTTAAAATATATATGAATGTTCAGCACCTTGAAGAAAAAAGTAAAGAAATGAGGGGCGGCCGGAGACTTTTGCAGCATACTTTATATCATAGTTCATTTTGTCTGTATTTCTGCATATTAATATTGTCACAGTAATTCCAAAGCAGCTTAGGTAAAATCTGTTTTCTACTGATTTTTTTTTTCTTCCTCTGCAGCTGACTACATTGTGATGCAGTTTGGCCGCGTGGCAGAAGATGTGTTCACCATGGACTATAACTACCCAATGTGTGCCCTGCAAGCCTTTGCCATTGCCCTTTCCAGCTTTGATAGCAAGTTAGCCTGTGAATAGACCCCAGCCTGAAGTTCAGTGGAGAACTCCTCCTGTCCTCTCAACAAGGGCTGCTCATGTATCACTGGGCCTGATTTGAGATCTCCAAATCACCCGGTTCCTTGGAAGTCCCACATATTCAGAAATGCTTTATGGGACTTAAGTTATGTGTATGTATGTGGGGGGGTGGGGGGGATGGGACCCTTGTCAGTGGAAGAAAACAAGCACAAAGAGTAATCCTCTTTCAAAATCAAACACATTTGTTTTGATAACTATAGTCATTTTGTACTGCAATGACATTATAAAGATGTTTCTTTATGTAGTAGTTCTAGTATTTTAACATTTCTTTATCTGTAAATTATAACTAACAGTTATGCATCAGTAAGTTTAAAAAAAAAAAGTTGACTGGGTTTTATGTAGTCTACCAACAAAATGTCACACACTTCCTCAAGCATGAATACAGCTTATATAGTTACTAAATTAAAAATAACATGCACGTCACAGTGTATTTATTTTATTTACATATTTATTACTCCTTCATGTTATGTTTTCCGCTATCGTTTGCAACAGCTTCTGCTGTAACAGCTCCATGGGGCTGCAAGCACATTATTGGTCATGACAAGAACATCCACACAAAACACTTGGAGAGATGGAACGGGCAGAGGCATGTTACAGGCTGTGTACCATATACAATATTGTGTCGCAGTGTCATGTATGTGAATGTATAGGATGATGGTGCACTTTACTTTGAAGTCTGTGGTGGATGAAATATGGCTGTACATACTTTATTGTGCCTTTGAAGACTAATTCCAGTGTTACACATTGGCTGTGAAATGAGCTGAGCTTGAACTGGTCTTTGCTTTTCTTGCTCTCCTCGCATACACTGAGGAGATTTCTCTGTAGCTACTTTGAAATTTTGTTGTCTAATCAAAGTTCATTTCCACCGAGGAAAGACCTGGGGTGATATTCCAAAGCGTGCTTTAGCTTAAAATCAGCTTAAAATAATATTTAGGGTCCGGAACACATTGCACTAAATAGATGAGTATTTGTTTAGATTATACTGTAAAATCAGACAGCAGATATCTGAGGCACTCGGGCTTAAGGATGTGCTCATATCTTCTGATCTCGATCTCGCAAAAAATGTGCTGAACAGAAATTGAATTACTGCCAACAAACACACTCGTACAATGTGAAACTACCATAGCTTCGATGCATCTTCCATCTTTTGCTTATGTGTTAAATGAACTCTGTGCTTCACTAAGATGGAGTATGATACATTCCTCATCCGACTGGCAGTAAGTTTCTGTATCACTAGTTTCTAGTTTATTGCTGTTCACATTTTTACTCTAAATATTATTCCTCTTGCTCCTTATGGGGCGGTATCCTTTCTCAAATATATGACAGTATTTTGTATTTTAGACCATTAAAAATTAAAAAAGCTGAATGGTGGCAAAGAACAATCTCCACTATTGTTACTGTGGGTTCTGAGCAATTCTTTATCAAATGTGCTATTCTTGTACTCAACTGTGTTCTAACTATTTCAAATTTCTATTTTAAAATTGTTGATACTCTTGCTGTAAAGTCTGCTTTTCATATGTGTCCAAGAACCAGAGGTTCTGTCACTTTGTTTTTAGTGCTCTCATTGTAATGTACAGTAAATGGTGTACAATTTACTGCGGTGGTATAGACAGTCCTTTGTTCATGAAAAAATTAAATAAAATTACATATAAATATGTCAAAATATGCTCTCTTTTTTTCTTCAAGGCAGCAGTAAACATACGGTCTCTTTCCATCAACTAAATCAAGTCCCTAGATTTTTTTTTTCTAAATCTTTTCTGCAGTTTCTGCAAATCGCATTAGTTTATAACAACTGTTAAAAACGTAACATCTGCAGTCAAGATTTCTGGCAATCTAATCTTTATGTAGTTTATTTTAACAATTTTGTTTCAATTTATCAAAAAAACTTAAGCCTAATTTAACATTATTTACAGCACACAGGATGGAAGTACCAAGTAGAGTGACCCAAATATACATAACCAGATGTATTCAATGCAAATAACCGCAACAAAGAACTATGGCTAAATGTAACTGAAAATGAACTAAAATAACATTATCTGTGATGATAATGAGAACCCAGGTGAAACTGGCATAAAGTATAATAGACACTTCGGTAATTCAGTACTTTTGGCTGGTTCCTGTAGAGGTTGCCTCTCATCTGTCTCCATCTCACCTTATCCATAGCATCCTCTGTCACGCCAATTTTCTGCACGTCCTCCTTCACTCCATCCACGGATCTTCTCTGTGGTCTTCCTCTTTTCCTCCTACCTGGCAGCTTTGTCTAATATATCAACTATACTCATAACTAATCCTGTTCAACCTGGTCAGTCCCAACAGAAATATTAGCATCTTCAACTCTGCCACCTTCAGCTCGGCCTTCTGTCTTTTCGTCAGTACAATCATCTCAAACCATACATCACAGCAGGTCCCGTTGAGCCTTCACGCGCATGAATTCTGTTTTGCTGCTATTGACTTTCATTCCTTTTCTCTCCAGTGCATACCTCCACCTCAGCAGACTCTCTTTCACCTGCTTCCTGCACTCAGTACTCATCACAATGAGCATCATAGTCCATGGAGAATCCTGCCTGACCTCATCTGTCAATTGCTCCATCACCACTGCAGTGCTATAATAAAATACAATATACATAAAATAAACAAGTCAAAGATGGCTTTAAGGATCGAAAGATGAGGATCTCTCACCAAGAAGCTCTACATAGGAAACACTATAGTGATATTGAGGTACAGTAATTTATAAAGACTTTCTAGGGTCTCCAAGTCTTTGGCAGTCAAGTGATCAGGGCCTGTATTTGTGTTTAGAAGACTGGGTGTTGACATTTCCCTTGATATTATTTATCATATTGATGTGCATTCAAAGCATTATCACAGCAGCAAGAGTAAAACCATATTCATATGGACAGTGTGAGGTACCGCGCAGCTCTATGTATATCTATCTACATGAATCTACACAGTTAGCAGAGTACAATTAGGTAGGTATCTCAAAATATGCCAAAATATGACTTATTATGCTATTAGGCAGATATTTTTTTTGTAGAAAGGCCTGTTTGCCTGTTTCCACCATGAGCACCTGTGATTCCTGTGAAATTTGACATGTTTACTAGCCATGAAAGTGGAACTGTTTTCCCTTCCTAAAGCGGAGTGTGTGTATATTTTTTGTTTCATCTTGAGAATATGTGTTCATTTACTGAACACATGGTACTGATACCTGGTCCTGGGAATGACATACTGTATCCACTGAACTTGTGATAGGCTCATTTACGCCCGGATTCGATTTGTATTTGTGATGAGCTCCTGTGTCTGTGTGGGAAAGGATGTGTGAGACACTGTTATTCACTGCTCCCACTTAAATATATTTACCGTTGTAAACAGAGTATATTTTATTAACTCTATTGCCTTGCCTTTAAATTTTGTGCCTGAATGCTACCGATATATTATTACGGGGCAGCTACAGCCGTGTGAGCCCCTAGCATATGAGTGTCACAAGTGGACCATGAAGCAATAGAAGAAGGCGGCCTGAAGATTCACATTTACTTTTATATTATTGTGAGGGCAGTGCGTGAGCATTTACTTTCTTATGGTAGAAATGACAGCAGGATGGACTAATAAAAAGAAAGTAAGCCAGTGGAGCCACTGTGATACTCTGGGCAATGTTTCACTGAGAAACACTAAGTTCTGACATTTATGTGGATGTGACACGTACCATGTACTGAAACAGTGTTGCAGATTACACACATAGAAATATAATCTCATTTGTTTGAGGAACAAAACAAGCAATTCAAGACTTTGAAAAACTGAAGATCTTAATCAAATCTGGGGTGTGTGGGACGAGCTGGAAAGTTTTAATCTTTAAAAGATCTGCTGGTAATTTCTTGGTGCCTGATAGCACAGGTATGTTCTCAGGCACCATGATGGGTCAGAGGTATTTTGAGGATCATACACAATTTTAGGCAGGCGATTTTAATGTTGTGGCTGATCATAATTATGCCTCCGTTTCACTTTCTTTTTTGTTAAATGTATTTTGAATTCCCCATATGAATTGTCATTATTCAATTATTTTTAAAGATTCATGCTGCCAGAGAAGTCAGTGGCACAATGGCTGGAATGATCTAATTGCAAGTTTATTGCTAGTTTCTGGTTACCAGCAGCTACAAAGAGGTTAGTATTGTTTTTACCTTGTGTGCATCCAAGTGTGTTTATCACATCAGAAACTGGTCCTGGATATGTGGATAGAAAAGGTAATTTTAAAGTACTTTGTCACATATGCGGACAGATTCTTACATAGCTCCAAAACTGTGCCACACAAAACTTTGCAGGTGTCCAAGATCAAGATTTAGGTGACATCAGTATCTGAAAACTTGCCGTTCTGTCCTTTAAATTAAAAGCTTTTCACACCCACACAGATGATTCAATTAACCCGACTTACTGAACATTTGGATAAGCACTATTATAATACGGACATCCACTAACCTAAAAAGTGGTCTAATCAGACAAAGAGCTCAACACACTGAGTGTAGGATGTATCATAAAATTAATGCACTGTTTTGAAAGAAAAAATGTGAAACTCTGAATGGAAAAGTACACTTTGACTCCTTCAGTGTTTCACATGGGCGTACTTCCTCTGGAAACATGAGTGTAAATTAAAACTCATCAGAGGCACTTGTGCTAAAGGAAACTTTTATTTGTACAAAAGTGTTACTTAAGCACATCACTGCATGCCTCTGTTTAGTTTGGGGTTTATGGTTTAAACATATAAGGAAGAAGTAGAAACACAGCTCAGAGTTCACTATGTGTTTTAAAACTCATTTCAGATGCAGGAAAACTCCTCATGTCTCCCTCCTGTTCCGCATCCTCACTCCGCTCACCCCGACGTCTGCTTGGATACGACTGGTGCCCTCCGCGGGCGCTGACATTATAAAATTTCCTTCGGTATCCTCCTCTGCTTCTTCCTCTGGGTTTGAACTGCCTTCACAGCTGAACTGCAGGCTCTCTGCCTCCATCACTGGATCATCTTCATCTGCTTCCTCCTCTTCTTCCACCTCTGTTTCCTCATCCTCTTCCTCCACCTCATCATCCTTGATCTCTTCCCCGTCCTCAAACGTCTCCTCTTTAGGGTAGTGGAAGACATCTCTGCGGTCGCTGAAGCTGATTTGCTTCTTGCCGCCATGGTTACACTGCAGCTCTTTCTTCACCTCCAAACCAATCCTGACTGGTGTTCTTCCAGGAGCAGGCTGGGACGATGGAGGATGGAGCAACTGCCTTTTCTCTGCCTCTTCATCCTCCTCCTCCTCGTCCTCCTCTATGTCTTCCTCTGCTCCCATAACTTCATCTAATACCTCCCCTTCTTCCTCTTCATCCTCCTCATCATCTTGTGTTTCTGTGTCCTCCTCCTCCTCTTCTTCTTCATCTTCGTCTTCCTCTTTCACTATGGAGAGTTTCCTTGCCATAACCTCTTCCTCCTCTTGCTCCATTCTCTCTGCAAGGGCCTCAGCAGTGGGCTGTGTGGGGGGTTCCTCTAGTTTAACTGTCTTAAGTCCACGTCTGGGACAGGGTTCATCATACTCTGGGTATGTCTCCTCTGGGTAGCCTGCATTGGTGTACAAAGAGAGACGTCATCAGACAGCCATTGTGAATATTTGATAGCAATTCATTTAACTGAAGCACATCATGCACCTTCCCAGTCTGCACCATATGGGACCATCTCAGCCTCCATCTCTGGTGAGGCTCCCTCCAGTCGGCCCTCTTGCATCAGCTGTGTGATCTGTCTCAGTTGCCTGAGTAATTTCTCCTCCTTTTTTGACGTTGTGGTTTTACTCCTCCTTCGTCTGCCACTAGAGAGCAGCACAGAGGTATGATAGAACTGTCAGGGCACATCACGCGGTTCCTGATTAATCATGTTGTCTTTCTGCTTTTATTTCCCTGCTTAAAATAATTATTTTGTCAAAATAATGACAAAAAATGATGTATTTGGCAACTAATCCTTCCTTATTTATCTAGTTTATAACCATTTTATGTAATAATTATCTGTTTAAGTTAAAAGGAAATATACATATTTATCTTTCTTGCCACCTCAGAGCTACTTTATCCCAGTATGAAGCTACTCCTACAGTACTATTGGAAGCGAAACACAAGTTGAAAGAAAAGTTACCTCCCAGAACAATTGCTCCTCTTAGAGACAATCCTCTCCATCATCGCTTCTGTTTGCAGCAGCCTCTCCTGAAGCTTGGCGAGCTCATTATCAGTGACTACACAGTTTACAAGAGACAACATTGTTGAAATGTTAAAATATCATGCACGTCTTTGTAAACATAGTGCACGTGTACATTAGATACACATTGAAACACACACACTACAATCTCAAAATTGCCAATAGCTCAAATTCCTTTCAGCGCAGTGTATTTTTGTTTGTGAGAAGTGTTTTGCATTTCTGGATGTACTTACGAATTGTACTCTTCCTGTTTGCCATGGTTACCGTAGAATAATTTCCTGATTTATTAGTCTTCCCCCTACATGTCAGCTGTGAGCATAAACCCAATTATTATCAGAATAATTGAGCATACAGTTAATTTTATTATTATTAATATAGCACAGCATGAAGTCAATAACATTATGCAAACAGTAGAATCTTCTTGTCATACCTACAGATCAGCTATGGAAATTACCTTATGGATAATATACACGATGTAAAGAAGGATCCCAAACCCATATAAGGGTATCACTTGAGCCATCAGGTTGTATTTTTTGCCTTGTCTGATGCCTTTTATTTTTGCCATCGTCTCCAAACTGTGTGCCACTGAATACGGAGGGTCCACATCCCACTGTTCTGGGTCCTCTGGCACTGACGGCTTACGCATGGCAGGCGGGTAGAACCCGGGTCCAACTGCAGAAAGAGTCATTTGATCAATAAGACAATCATTAACGAACCTTCCCCTGAAAAATCTGTCACAGGGTGTCCATCCTCAAACATTTACCCTCTTGTATCTTTAAGTAGGCTTGAAGTGACAGTTAATTTAATTATAGATTAAAATTAACTGTCACTAATAAACATTTTATCCATAAAATCTCCAAGACATTTTAAATATCACAGCTGTATGAGTATTTATTTAGATTAATGTAATTCTATTTTGTTTTCACAATCTTAAAGGATCCATTTACTTTCATATATTGCAGCTCAGTTTTGCCAGGAGATTATTTATAAAAGAAATCCAATTTTATAATGATGAATGAAGCAATTCATGCGGATGGGATCCATATTTGAGAGCAATATCATAGACATAGGGTCAAAGCAGCTTGGAAAGCTCTGGGTAAAATGAAATACCTAAATTCAGATGTTTTATTTACTTATTTATTTAAAGAGACTTTTAGTTATTTCTATTTCAGAAACGTGAGTCTGCAGCGGCATTATTTTCAAGATTTGGTGTTTGCAGCAGTTGCACAGGTCCGCTGATGCTTCTGACCAACAGATTGTTTTAGAGTTGATCTAAAATCAAGCTCGGTGCTGCCCTCATGTGGTAGTTAACCAGCACTACAGGCACAGTCATATATGACTGTGTAGCTGGTTACAATTGTCCTGCAGAGAAACAACCATTTCCGAGTTCACGGCATAGTGAAAAGATACACGAAAAGAAAGAAAGAAAGCAAAGAAAGAACGAAAGAAAGAATATTTCCTGGTAGCTATACATTATGAGGCTGCTGTCCCACCTATCAGAGAGGAAAACTGACTCCTACAGACATGAAAAGGCAGCAGACAGGAAAAATGTTTACTTTCCTTAACTTTGGGCACATCTACATGTAAATGTGGCTGTAAAGAAGAGAGAGGGTCTCTGGATCAACAAGGTAAGATATTGTGAGGAAAGTCTGCAGTTTTATATTTGTGTGCTAGCACGGACTGGAAAAGGGTTTCAAACTGTCTGCAGTTGCTAGCAGGCATAAATTGGCTCAGTTACAACAGTTAGGCACAACAGAGGCAGTCCAAATCACAGCACAGAGAGCAGGCTGGAAAACTGCCATGGCAATATCTGCCTAGGAACATTTTGAAATATTTAGTCTCCTTTAGGTTGTTTGTTGGCCAGCAGTGGTTGCTGTTTGGGTAAATTTTGTAACCACCGATTGTTGCTTCTAACCGAAGACACACAGTGAACATAAAGCAAGTTATAGTTGTTAGGCTGTGAAAATGATATTTAATACAACTGGCCTATAAAAAAGGCAAACTGTACCCTAATGTCTAAAATCAAATCACTAACCACAGTTATTCCCACTGTTGTGCTGCTAGACTTGTTCTCCAAATGGCTCATGCATATAAATATATTTCTATGAATAATGCCCAATGCACAGTAGATTTCTAGTTTTAACTGCAATTTATTAATATTTCATTTTCATATAACTGTGGTGCAAATTTAGAAAGTCTCCTACATTTCTTGTTGTTTTAGTGTCAAATCGCTTCAAGTTCATATCTCATAAGATGTGTCCCTGCTGTGAGGACTGATCCATTTTGACAGCACCTTCAGGCATGTGCTTCTTACTGTGTGAAACTGCCATTAAGAGAAGTCTAATTAAAAACAAGTCAAATGCTGTGTTTTTTCTGTGAATGACCTTTAGCTGTTAAACCGAGAGGGTTTGAAATCGTACTGTCTCTTAACACAATACATCACGCTTAACATGAAATCAAATTTAAGTAACGGTAACACAACGCAACACCAATTGCTTCAGGTTCAGCACAGATAAATGTTAAATGTGCACGTACATTTCATTTTAACAACAGAAATACATGCTATGTATAAAAATATGTTAAATGCAGTTTGTTTTTTATCTATTAGCCACTGTACAGTGTAACATTTGTAACACACAAGCAAACTTGTGTGAACTAGAAGCATGGGGCCTCTGGGCCTGGCATTCTCTGTATAGAAT
>VUQJ01006345.1:28171-39059 GCA_015108635.1 Andinoacara biseriatus
GGGGGGGGGAAAAAGGGGGGGGGGGGGGGGGGGCAGCAGAGTTCACCATGAGAAAAAAAAGCACGAGGAAAATAAAAATAATGAAAGCTCAAAAAAGCAGGATGAGCAGCACGTACAGTGGAAAGTTTTTATTGTTTTCAATACACTACATAAAGCTTTCATTTTGACTTCGATCCCACACACGGGAGGATTTTTGCTCCAGCAGGAACTCTACTGACGTACACATCCCGAGAAATGTAACTCCTGGATACTTTTTTGCTGCAGTTTTTTTTTAATTTATCAGTGAGAGAATAACAGTCATCATCTCAGTATAAGGAATAATTATCACAGCATGTCAGTAAATTCATGGAGGGAAACTGCTGAAACTATTGGAGGGAATGTACAAAGACGTGGAAAAGCCTGAGGGACAAATATGGTTCCTGTCAGCCACCCGCGCTCCCCCTCAGCCTCCCGGCAGCAGGATCTTTAGTACTAACCTGGAAGCACAAGCTCTACAACACATAATTACCAAGTCTCAGGAGATCATAATGGTGCGCATGAGCTCTAATGACTTGCAAACAGCTAAGTCTTAGCCAGAAATAAGAAACGCTAAAATCATAATAAATATAAATCACTTTCTGTCATGGTAACAACCAACTCGTTCAAGATTTCTAGTAGATACATCTATGAAAATCCTAGGCGACATCGTTCTCCAGTTAAAATTTGACCTCTGACCTATGGCTACTGCCATACATGAACAGGGCCAGTGTTTCCTCTAGGCTAGGCGGTGTTTGGAGGGGTCGGGATGCTCACAATACAGTGCAAATGAGCTTCCCATCATTTCTGTATGTTGGAAAAATGGAAATAGATGCAGCAATTTATTGAAATGTACAACATACATGGAAATACAGGATATAAGGAAAAACTGTTTTAACCAGCTTGAAAGTCAAAATTTTGTGTAACCACCTTTGTTATTCAACACAGCCTGAAGCTCTTCTTTGGATATTTTTTGTTCGATTCCCTGTCAGGATGATCCCACACTGCTTCGATAATGTTAAACTCCGGGCTGTGGGGAGGCCGATCCATCACTGATCGTGTTCCTCTGTGTGTTTTTCTATCCAGATATGATTTTACTGCATTGGCAGTGTGTTTGGGATCATTGACATGCTGGAAAATCAGCGGATGCTTTCCAGGTGTTACTGCATGGCTGGTACTTTTTTCATAAATCAAATGTCCAACACCACATGACAAGCCTCCACTGTGTTTTACTGTAGACACTCTCTGCTGACCACCTCCATACATACTAACAACATGATTTTCAAATACTGTTCATCTGCTGTAGGTAGTTTGTTTTAAGCCTGTCACTTCTTTTGTCCTCCATTTGTCCAGTTATTTTATGTTTATCTAATTGTGTTGTCTTTTTTTAAACTCCAGAAACTGGAGCAAATGATGTGTTTTTGTGACAGGCTGCTAGCAACAAAAGTATATTTATACTGTAAAGATGCAATTTCAAACTGGTTCTTTACGAAGTTGTTGTGTGTCGACACAACACTGGTTCAACCTTTGAGTTAGGAGCCTTTTTCTGCCTCAATGATTTGTAGGTCAGTGTGGGGCCAATGTCCAAAGAAAACCTTTGACAGACTGTCAGAGAGCCTGAGAGAGTCTGACTTCCTGAAAGCAGAATATACAGAAATGAGGGGTGGCTCAAAGCTTTGTACAGTACCGTAGTGCTCCACCCAGGGTTTTCTTCCCCACCATCAGCAGCAGAACGTCAACAACTGTGTCTCTTCATCTTTTGTTTAAGATGAATCAACACAATAAACACATGCTGATGGATGTCAGGATTCCCGATCATACGTTGGTAAGAAACTTAGTTATGTTTCTGCTGTGATGTGCATGTAGTAGCTTGGTTGAATGTCCTTGGGGAAAAAGTACATCCAACCAGTAAAATAGAGCTGGTGGCATCTTGCAGACATTTGCTTTGCCAGCTGATTGCTCTGGTCATAGTGATTACTGACAGCTGACCAACCAAGGTGAATTTTAGCTCCTTTCACAGAACGATTAGTCCGTGAAGCAAATCGTCCTGCCCCGATATGACAGATGTCATTTTGGAGGCCAGCAGAAATTAAATGTACCGCTAACATCCAATGGAGCTTTCTATGTTATCTTTATTATTATATAGAGAAAGCCTGGCATGATTGTGTATCAATGATCATTGTGTATCAATGAGAATCCAGCGTGTTTAGAGGCCTCAGCATCCTTTTAAAACCAAGCATGCCTTGAAGAGGACATGCAAAAGCTGCCAGCAAACAGTGACAGCACAAAATCAAATCATGGACAAATGTTCAGTGTCCACAGAGAAGAAAAATACAGGATCTGTGTGCGTGTGTGTTGGATACAGAGGGGGGAAAGCGGCATTAATGAATCCATGTGTGTACATGTCTTTGTCTGTAGCACTGCAGCCCCAGGAGTATGGAGGGGAAGCTGGTGTTGGGGAGGGGGTAATGAGTGACTGTGATCAGTCTCCAGCAGTGTGCATGCCATTAGCAGCACCCCACTGCCTCAACCCTCCCACCTCCTTGGCTCTGATCACACACAAAAAGGACAGGGTGGGGTGGAGGTGGGTGTGGCGAAAACTACACACTGAGACACCAAAGAAAATCTGTGCTAGAAATATTATAGATACATTTTCAGAGGATGCTTTTTCTCAGTGAAGACCCTGAACTCTAAAGCACTTCCAGTGGTCAGTAAGACTAGAAAAGCTCCATATAAATGCCACTCAAATACAGTTTTTAGCTAATGGGCTCAGCATATTGTTACTGAGGTTGTAACAATACAAGAATTCCAAGCTTCATAGCGATACCCAGGAAAATACTCCAAACCATTTAGGATACCACCGGGACAATAAAGATTAGAGCAATGCAAACAAGAAAACCAGCGACCACGCTATATAAAATATTTATATTAACATCATTATAACTTGTAGAGATGACATATTTTAAGATTCTCTTAGGTAGTGGGGCAGTATCGTCTGAGGTAGTGCTGTGCTTGGCTCGGTGTTTTCAGCTCCTACTTAATGCCTGAGTTTCCTCAGTTTTCTAGATACAAATCATTGCCTGTTATCCTGTTACCACCGTCTATTATAATATTACCAACGGGCAGGACAGACAGCGTTTACAGCCTCGCTCCCACATTAACATTATTGTTTTATTATTAGCCATAGATAATAGCCGCTACCTTAATGGTAATTTAACAGATGGCTAATGTGGCTATGGGATAAAGGTCGGCTGCTCCCTTATTTCACAGGGGTTGTAACAGCGGATGGATCTGCACGTTTGGCTGCGCTTCCTGGCGCGGCCCTACCCGGGTTACCCGGGCTTGTGGCCGGCACTCGGGGTACAATCCCTGAGGCTGGGGTGTCAGCTACGAGCTACGGCTAACAGCTGAGAGGCTAACATTAAAGTGCACACTTGCCAAGTTAGCTGAATGTTACTGAAACAGGAGCTTTATTGGCTTCTCAGAACTGTGTGCCCGGCAGCCTGCAGCGCTGCTGCAGATCTGTGCATCAGCTCGAGGAGGCAAAGACGGCACAGCTGGTTTCAGTACTGTTGCAAGTATCTAATCCATTTATAGCATCAACTATATATGAGAATCTATTTTTTGACAGCCCTAATTGTTGCATATTAGCCTCTCTGCTGTGACCGTGGCCTGTCAGTAAGTCACAGGCAACATCAGCATTAAAGACATCCATGGCTACATGACAAAGATGTTTGTCTGTTTCCATGGCGGCACATCAGTCAGCTGACATTGCTACAACTGTTTTTACACGTGGGATTTGATAAAAGGGCAACGACCACGTTACATCTCAGCTGTCACTCACAGTAAGAGTGAGGCGGCTGAACAATCCAACACGAACCAAGCCGTCATTTTCCTTCTCATGGTGAAGCCAACAGGACATGTTCAGATAACGTTCACACTTCTATGGATGATTCCTGTGACGGTGTCACAACACCGTACCTGCGTCACACAAAGCTTACGGGGAAAACTCAGCTAGTAACAAAAGTATTGCTCCACAGCAGGTTTGCGTATTTCTGGATCCATACGGTTACTGTAACAAGTTATAAAAGCAAGACATTCAGGGTCTGTAGTCATTAAAATTGTGTGAGTTATAAAGGACTGTTTATAAGATGCTTTATTTAAAAGTTGTTCCATAACAGGGAAAACTCATCTAGTTTTAAATGGAGTTAAAAGCTAAAAAGAAAATAAATCTTCAATTAATTCATAGTTTTTCATTTTCATTGAGCCAAATGAAGTTCTAATAGTATTATCAGTGATCTACACAGTGGTCTGAATATAGTAGTTATTGCTTTAGTCTCCACCCACTCGCCCATGACAAACTGTGGTATTCTCCTCAGCCAAGGAGAAGGTCTCACTGAGGAAACACCATTTCTCCTCACTGGAATGATAACATTCAAAGACTGGAAGCACACACGTCTCATAAGGCTCCAGGTAGTCTAATCCTGAAACAGGCCTTGGTGAAATTTTCAAAATAAGAGCTGAAGTGGTGCGTTGGGGATTTTGCATCAAACACAATAAAGTTCAGCAGGGGATGGGCTCCAGCCCCCCCCCAACAACTCTGAAAAGGAAAAGTGGAAAAAAATGGATGGATGGATGATAAAGTTGATTAGAGACAGAATCCAGATCCCAGCTGCTGTCAGGCTGGAGAGGAGAGGTACAGAGAGGATCTCTGAGCTCACTGGTTGCTACTCACTTGCATTGCTGTCAGCCAGAGTGTTGAGGTTGCCTGAGATGTCTCGCCTCCTGAAGAGACACACCACTTTTGCCTCCACATTCCCATTGGCCGTCTGCAAGTGGAGAGTTAGCGGTTACAAATTAGCACCATAATGAAGCAGTAACTTCCTCCTCATCATGACCTGAAAACTGTGAGCTTGTATATCGTCCCCCTTATTTGTTCTTTTCTTCAGCCGAGTGTGTAAAAGGTGCTGCTGGATTATTCAGATTCAGCATGACAACATTGCAAAATAACGTTTGATTCATATGGACACACATTCCCATCTCAGCTTTTATCTGTACAATCACCCAGTCTCTACTTAAGGAGCAAATCCTGCGAGTATCAAAGTCTGTTTCAGAATCTGGTCGTTATAATGACTAAATTATTATTTGAAAACCACGACAACTCTGTCATAATTACTCTGTACTTAAAGTAAATACTGGGCTGTGGGGAAAACAAAGAGCAACAGAAGTCAGATGATCCGCTGGATCCAAGCCAACAGCTCATCTACAGTAGTTTGAATAAACTGTTGCCTTGTTTTGTTTGGACTGGAAAACCAAAGTGTGTGTGTGGCCTTTGCTGTGTCATGTAGCCATGTGCTCTTTTTCTCTGACGCTTATGCTGCGCTTCCCTATATATACGAGAAAGGACAGCTATGGAAAACATCCTGACCCAATTCTCTTGAAACGGTCCAAAATTACCAGCAAACAGCACCGTTACAAATATTTGATCAATTCAGCTGCTGCAAACGGGCCTCCCGTCTGCAGCAGGTGTAAAACCGTTCATGCGCCACCAGACAGGAAGCAGAGTCTGCAGAGCACGACTGCCGCTGCTACCTGCTCTCCGACCGTGGTGGAGCTGGAGCCAGTAGAACCTCCATATACACAGTCCATTTGTGTCAGGAACGCTGCCCTGTGCTCTCCGGACTTTCACACTGCAAGTGGAACGTTTCTGGACTGGAGCAGCACTGGTGCTCCTGAAGTCCGGCAGTCTTTAAACTGTTCTTAATATGATGTAAGAAGTGTGCAGTACTGTGCAAAAGTCTTGAGCCATCCCACATTTCTTTACATGTTCCCGGGAGAAGGCGAAACAGGTGCAGCAGTTTATCAAAACATGCAAACATACGTGGAAAGAGGCGTTTCTCACGTGACATCGTGAACATGAGTTGCTGTTGTTGGGTATGACAGACCCTTCAGTCACACCAGAGGAAAATCTGACTGCTGGCAGTCAGAAGATGCTTTGGTTGCCACCCACAGAATAACCGGCCAGTGTTCTGAGACGGCATCTTCCTCGGAGACTGCGGGCGACCGTGGTAACCTGCTAGTGACCAAAAACGATCCCAGGAGGTTTTTGCCAACCGGTCAGGGAACATAGATTTTTACCAGGTTGCCAGCAGGTCAGTGACTGGTCTCTGCCTCTGTGACTGGGGTCTCATTCACTTGACCCACCATGATTGTCACCATTGTTATCACATGTCCAATTGGTGAAGTAGTCACATGGTCAGTGGTCACGTGTCTCTAGTCCTCAATATAAAAACAGAGTTTATATGATTCTAATCAGCCTGAAAATCAATATTTAGTTTGACCACCTTTAGCCTTTAACACAGCCTGAACTCTGAGACAGCTTTATTATAATTTCTTTATTAGTCTTCAGGAATAGCTCTCCAGGCTTCTTGCATGCCATTGCTATAGCAACAAAATCGCAACATGGCACCGTTATATCATGTAAAATTTATACCAGTATTATCACGGACAATATGATATGTTTGGGATCATTGTCATGCTGAAATGTAAAGCTGCTGCCAATCGGACACTTTGGTACTGCATGGTGGATCAAACTCTGATAACTATCAGTTTGACAAGTTCCCCAACACTGCTGATCTCCTCCGGTCAGGTACAACCGAACTGAAAACGAGTGAAAAAGCAGCCAATGTCCAAACTCTGTCAGAGAAACTAATTTAAAGCTTAAAATTGTGTCTATTTAAAGTCTAGCTATTAGAAGTTTAAAGCATAAGTAGCATGTGCTGAAATAATGTTTCCACAAAGGCAGGAAACACCACAAATCGTTTTTACAAACTAAAGCGGTGCCATCCTTCAGAAGAGTCGTCAGACCTTCAGGAAATCTGGCAAATTGTTGCTCAAGACCACTTTAAAAAAGTAACAACAAAGTCTGGCTCCTCGGAAGCAAGATGTAAAGAAACGAATGGTGGCTCAAGACTTCTGCACAGTACTGTATGTTGCCCTGAAGCAGTGCGATATGACACTTCGAACAACAGCAATCAAGTTCAGATAGCAAGCGGTTCTGTTCTCCTTGGGGTAACTGATCACAGTGCTTTCCAGCCTGGGCACGGTCAACCAGCCACTCTCAGTCACTGGACTCAACAGTCATTAGCACTCAGGATGATGCGGTCCTCCTGGTGCTCAGCACAAGCTCTTCAATGTAAGAGTGTTACATAAATGAGCTTAATCCTTTCACTGGGAAACAAGCCTGTGTCATATACCGCTGCTGCTGCTGCTGCTGCTGCTAACATTATATAAGCAGCTTGTACCAATAGCTACGATTTACAAACCAGTGCAGTCTATGTGCTGAGCTGGGAAACCAGTGTTCAGGAAAGAAGAGAGACTGAGGAGGATGATGTGTGCACAGGATGTTTACCGTATCCTAATTAGGGATGTGCACGATATATGTACATGTACAGTTAACTACAGGGGTTTAAAAACACTGTTACTCTTGCTTGTTGACGCTAGAAGTACTAGATGGTTAAATGTATTATTTAATGATGTGCAATACTAGTCAATGATTCAAAGATGAGCTGCAGCTCTAATAGATGGCTGAGCCCCTTTGCTCTCCCTCCCTGTTGGGGGAAGCTGGAGAGCAGCAAAGGGGGAAAGTAAACAGATGACAGCAGCACTAACCAGAACTGTGCGCCAATACTTTGATGTTAATGCAAAAACAAAACAACAAAAGCAGATGTGGACGCTGCCATGTAGCACACAGAGGCTACTGCTGCTAGCGCCAAACTCTGCAAATTAATCTCAGTGTGTGTGCGCAGCGTTAAATGTGCTGCACCTTTCAGCAACACGGACAGTTCTACACCTGGTTACGGTTAGGCTGTACGGGACAGAAAGACAACCTACTTTGTTGAGCTCTTCTATTCTCCGGATCAGGTAAGGGTTGCTGGAGGAGTTCTCAAAGTACACATAATCTGAAACAAAAAGGGGAAAAAAAAAAAAGATCAGTTCACATGCCAATTCATGACCCCATATTCATCAAATCAGAACCACCATAACAGTACAGAGCAGCATCCAGCACACGTCAGAGCCCACATCTCCCCCGGACTGTGTGTAACACCAGGCCTCCACACGGTGCTGTGTGTGCTGGTCCATTTTCTGCACAGAAGCAGAACCACACAGGGTTCCCCTGAGCGGGGAACAAAGCTCCACTATTTTTTCGTGTAGTTCCTGGGCCCTCTCTCATGTGACTGCTGTGTTTCCATTCTGATGTTCACACTGTAGACACATCAGTGTTTCTCAAACACATTTACGCTTGGACAGGCGTGTACTTTGGCACGGCCAACCGAGTACATCCAGGGTTAGAGTGAAGCCATCTGTGATTGATTTACTAGTGGACAATCCCCCTGCTCTTACTTTAAAAAGTGCTCTATTAAGGTTCCCACATTTTGTAAAAATCCATGGCCGGTAGAGGATATGACATCGTGCTGGTTCTTTATTTGCCTGTAAACATAAAATAAAGAATGGGAAAAAAAACAAAACAAGCAAGCTAACCAGCTGTAGCCCCTTCCCCCCACCCAGCTCCACACAGCCACCCAGTGCTTCAAGTTTAGTGACGGCTCAACATATTCCACATACTTTGGTACAGAGAGCGTTCTCCCTCTGCAGCACCACACAGGCTTGCATGCACAGACAGACAAAGATGGAACTGCTAACGGTGAACGGATTCATACTTAAAGCCGTTCAGCGTTCTTGGACACTTTTACAAGTAGGCTGGATGGCTGCAATGTTTACAGTGCTTTTCTGCTCTAACCGCACACACCATGTGCTTCACAGAGTCCTCCTGCACTCCACACGCCCTGCTCCAGTTTTGTGTCATTTTAACCAGGTTTGTGTGAGGTGGCTGCATGCCAAACTGTACTCCTGGTCAAAAGCATCATATTAATGATCTTCCCCAAAGCCACCTGAGCCAGGCGATTGAACCAGAGACCTCAATGACCCGCTCTCTCTAAGCCACAACCACCCACCCCATGATGTGAAGCTAAAGCCACACAAACACGAACTGCTAGCTGGACTAACGAGGAACTCGCCCTGAACACAAACACACTTCACAGCAGTTAGCTCAGTGTTCCCCCTCAGGATCCTCACACAGGTAACACTAACGATTCAGGTGAGGCCAGAGTCCAAAGAAGGGTCAGAGTTTGCAGAGGGTAAAAAATTATAACAAAATCAAAAGCATAACCTGGTCTAATTCATATTTATTATTTAAGAGTGAGTCACATGGCCAAGAGCAGAACAATCAAAAGTATCACTGACACAAACATCGATGCAGTAACACATGAACAAGAGCAATTACACTGACTGACATATTTATTGTCTCAATCCTTTAAAAATGACTTTTAAAGGATTTGGTATCATTGATGTAGGAATATGACACATTGATATTGGGTAAAAATGTATCCCGGTATTATTGTTGACGATACGGCACAGCCCTCTTCCAATGCTAAAACCTTTGACTGGATCTCACCTGTTAATCCTAGTTGCCCACCCCAACATGGGGGGAGGGAGGGGGGGATTCCTACCAGATCTCAAATATTAATTTCAGGTCCGGTTTATGTGATGAATTTTAGCCACAACTGTCTGAGCTGAGTGCCCTCTGAGTTCATATAGTGCAGCTCTCAGTGTTGTGTGTTGGGATGACGTCACCGGCAGAGGTAAGTGGGCTCATGAATAACCGTCAGAGTTCAAATCTGGGATTAATTAGCATAATGCATTTTTGGAAGAGCTGTGTTACCAGATCTGGCAGCAGTGAGCTGCTGAGACGGCGAGTGGTCTCACATAAAGCTAAAAAGAAACGTGGCCTGTGAAAAACGGGTGTGTTGCATCTTACGGTGACTATGAGGTCAGAAAGTGCTTCAGAATCTGCGCCGACTCGTCCGGTTGGAGCGAGCGCACACAGGACATGCTGCTGGTCTCCTAAAGGCGCCGAGCCCCAACAAAACCCATGTGACTCAGACTGTGTGCTGGTTTGTTTGTGAACCGTCGCCTGACTGATGTCACCTCGGCAGCAAGGCCAGAAACCTGCTGCAGAGTCAATCCAAAATCATAATCATAATCATAAAGCCTAACTCTCCGAAATGCAGCAGTAGCTAAACAGGCAGGTTTTGCATAACGCTGAAGATATTTAAAAATATTAAATGCGACTTGGTGACAGCAGAGAAAACTGACGGGGCAGTCCCTACACCACTTTTAAAATAACAACATTTTTCTCATAAACGCAAGCATTATTAATATTCTTCACAGTCTCAAGTCTCTGCCTCAGTGGAGTGACCAACACACAGCTTAGATATTACACAAGCATGCTGCGCACACACACACACACACACACACACACAGGTGTGACGATGTCAACAAGCCTCTGCCTTCCTGGTTCAGTCATGAGCTCTTCACAGCCCATTATGCTAACCACAAGTAACCCTCCTCACAGTGAGTGCTGACACAGTTTAGACTTCAGCTGCTTGGCTACGGCAGTGACGCCAACGAGGCAGATCGACTGAAATACAATTAGAACGTACAGAAAACGCTGCTTCAACTACTGACCCTAGTTCAGACAGAAAGGACACTGAACAAGCTCAGGAGAAAGCAGCTCTGTCGGTAGCATCACAGCCCCCCCCAGTTCAAACCAGCAGTCTTCACTCTGTGACTGGGCTCATAACAAGCAGTATTAAATTCTGTGGCAGAAAATACCGAATCAACACTGTCAAACACCAAGTGAAGCGGCGCTACTTTGCGGAGCAGATAATACAGCACACAGCATGTACTGCTGGACTGAGGAGTGATAGAAATAGGATTTCCCAGTATCTGAGGACGCCAGATAGAGATGCAG
>VUQJ01006345.1:40926-56830 GCA_015108635.1 Andinoacara biseriatus
TCTGTGGGTCTTCCACAAAGTGTTTTATGCCTCTTTCTTCTCTAATTATTGTCAGGAAACACGAGGATCCCTCACTTTCCCCTTTCCCACTGGGAAGATTCTTTTGTTTTTTTGTTAGATTTTATACACTCCAAAACAGAAAATTTCTGGAGTGCCACCAACTATCATCACACATAAACTAATAGCTTTTCTAGGTCATAAGTGGTCATTTTAAAAAATTTTTTTTAAGCACTGAAATTATTTCATGCACTTTAACCAGCAGAGGCCGTTCATAACAAGCTAAAATAGTCCTTTTATAAATTCACCTGCTCCACCAATTAAATTTGCACACAGATTTTTTCCACGAATAGGGACGGGCAAACGTTAGGCTTTTATCGGTACCGATATCAATAATGTGTTTCAATACCATTACTTATTAATACTCAACAGTAATGAGAAAAGGAAAGCTTCCACATGACTCTATGCAGTCATGGAAAACCAAGTACACCCCACGATTCAGCAGCTTCACGTCACTGAGAAGAAACTCTTCCTTACAACAGCTCTTCAGTTCATTGAGCTTTGAGCACATTCACTTATGCACAGCTCTCTGAAGGTCCCACTACCCCGGGTTGAGGTCTGGACTCTGACTGGGTCACTGCAACACTGATTCTTGTCTTCTCTTCTCTTACAGATTTGCTGCTCTGAGTTGATCCTGCTGCATCACCAAATTTCAGCAGATTGTTAGCCGTCGGGCAGATGGCCTCTCATTTGGCTCTAGGATACTTTGGGATACAGAGGAGTTTATGGTTGGCTTAGTGACCGCGATGTGCCCAGGACCTGCAGCTGCAGAACAAGCCCAAATCCTCAGCCCTCCACCACCGTGCTGACTGCTGGTCCGAGGTATTTGTGCTGATACGCTGTGTTTGGGTTTCTCCAAATGTGGCCGAAGGACATTGGTCAGAACAAAACTATGCTTCACTTGATCCAGGCTGGCGCCCTCTACTGTCAGTCAGCATCCTGACTTATTGATTGTATAGTAATCTAAGCTTTGTTATTTAATCTTAGCTATCGATTAGGAATAGGTTTGTGTGTCTGACTGCTATCCACTGATAAAGCTCATGGGGAATAAACACAGAGTGCTTATAGCCAGTGCTAGCTGCACTAATAAGTACAGATTTGCACTGATGATGACAGCATGGCTTGAGATGGAAATAGTTACACTTTTAGTTTAGCAAACCCCAACAGCATCAGAGCTGGGAGGCTGCACTGAGGAGACTGTTACAGCAGATAAATACTACAATAATAACAGTACAGACTGTCTACTTCACTACTTACCAGCATAGAGCCAATTTAATGCTGGTGCTCTGTCCCATCCCTACAGGCCATGGACTGGAGAACAGATAAAATGCAGAGCTATACTGAAGAAGCATCCTCGGTTTAGGTCCCTGGACTGTCAATGACAGTACGACAACAGCGCGACACTAGCATGAAATAAAACTCAAGGTCAGGTTTGAATATGAACTCATTTACTGCAGTTTGATGTGTAATTGTAACTCACAAAAATGCAGAACACAGCTTAACAGTTAATAATACACTGCAGCAAGGCTGACTTTATTCACAATTTCATCAGATTTTGAGAAAAATAATGAATTTACAAGAGCAGCTGAATAAACTTCTGAATAAATATTAAACACCACTGTGGGCTCAGAATAGCAGGATGACCTGAGCAATATGAGCCTGTATTAATCAAACTTTTGAGTCATTCATCATGCCACTACCAACAGGCACAGTGCTTCCTTGTATCTTTTGATGTGATTACTAACAGCAGTGTTCCTTCAAGTCAAGCTCCATCTGGTCCTCCCACAAGCAGAGA
Source organism: Andinoacara biseriatus (assembly GCA_015108635.1). Taxonomy (NCBI): domain Eukaryota; kingdom Metazoa; phylum Chordata; class Actinopteri; order Cichliformes; family Cichlidae; genus Andinoacara; species Andinoacara biseriatus. The sequence continues at coordinate 42,779 of VUQJ01006345.1, forward strand.
CAGAGCGCCTCAGGAGGATATCAGTGGGTTTCTGATGCAGCGCTGCAAGCAGAGATGGGGAAGAAAACACTCAGACAGGGAGAGGATTTCTTGCTCTACTTAGCACAATGATGGGGAGCCCAAAAAGAGAGGCATCACCTCATTGTTTAGAGTGAAAAAAGGCATCGCGGCATTTCGTAACACTGGCTGAAACACCAAATGGGGATGAGCACTCATGTGCCCGACGTGACCAATTCTAGATCTACGAAGTGAAAGCGGGTTTTGTCATGCCAAAGTCATCCATCTCTTCTTAGTGCCCTGAGGAATAAAAAAAATTATGCTGCTATTACACCGAGGCCAGCTTGTGGATCAGTGATTCGGGTGAGACATGCTGGACTTTAGAGTCTACTCAGATCTCAGTTCAGCCTGCCACATTACCTCAAAAGCACAGCACTCCAAAAGAGTAGCTGCTCCTGTGTTCGAGGTAATGTGTAAACAAGATTGAGCAGAAAATGGATCAGGAGTGAAGGTGTGCGCTGAGGCAGCCATGACTGTATGCCGTGGACATTTGCAGCTGGAGTGGCGCAGTCTGTCAGGTGCTTGAGGGTGAATAAGGAGGAGGAAGCCCTTTGACTAATCTCTGGGGAAGATAATGATCTTATGCAGGCTGAACACTAAGTGCTTTTGGAGGACTAGTAATATCAGAACTAGCTCATACTGAATTGCCAGCACCGGCTTGCTGTGACCAAAAAAATCCGTAGAAATGCTTTTAGGAGTATGAACACGCTTAATGTTAGTTTAAGGAAAAAAATGGCAGTAATGCACATATAAAATACATTTGTTTCTGCATTACGCAAACAAAGAGCTGCGCTGTGTTATTGTGCAGGCTACTTAAAAAGAGGGTGCAGAATGAGGTTTTTGTAGGCCGACTCAAATCAGCAACAGAAAGCAGCAGTTTTTTTTTAAATTTTGATTACTGCAGAAAATTAGCTCTGTGTGAAATAAAACGCCGTGATACCCTCCGCCAGTCTTTTACCCAGCAAAATCATTTTCACAAGCTAATGCAACTTCATTGATTTAAGGTTACGTTCTATCATTATTTAGCTGGAACAGTGCACGTGAGTCGGCATCAGTGAGAGAACAATGCCAGACTGGTAATTTACATCTGTAGTCCCTGGGCCAGTCACAAACATACAGATGTACAACAAAACGCAATAAATACCAGCAACTCGTACAAAAATGAAAAATTAAAGATGATCACAGATCTGGTTTGTCATTTTTGGTGCAAGTGGACACTAGAAGAGCCCTTTTTTTTTAAACTATTAGTTAGGGCTGGATGATAAAAATTGTTATTGCAAAAAAACTTTGCCGTGATAGAAATGTGAGACGTGGTCGATATGAAGTCGGCAGAACTCATCCCACCCGTGTATGACTGACAGGGCCAAAGAAAATGAGAAGAGCGCCGTGCTGAACCAATCATGGGGCTGGCATACAGGTTAGAGTCCTGTCAGGTCAGCACGTGCTGATGTGAGGGCTGCTGCAGCCGTGCACGCCACCACATTAGAAGTGTGAGTGGCAACAGAAAACATTAAGAAGAACCCGAGCGACAGCGTCTAACTGTCCAGGAGGACAGCAGGTTTAGCATCAGGCTGTAAACACGGTTATTTCTGGACATTTTAACATTGGGGTCAGTTTTTTGGGATATCCGCACCATCTTCAGAAAAATGTGCAAAGTTTGTGCCTCAAGGCGACCATTGTTGTTGGAGCTATACAAATAAAATTGAACTGAAATAACCTTTAGCTGCAGGTGTACAACTGAGTCTTTTCCTGTTGAGGTGGCTCTGCTATGCTGTGCCGTGTGTTTGTGGAAGGGCTGTGTGGTTCCTCCAGTGTAGAAGTCAAAGCACTCCTCAATGCACTGCACAGCATACACTGTGTAGCTTAGCTTGTGTTTGGGATTTTTGTCCTTGGGATCAACCAGCTGGGCCTGAAGTATAGTGGGATGTCATGCTTGGAGAAAATTCTCCAGCTCTCAGACACCTACAATAGTCTTGCGAGCCCTTCCCAGGGCACCTCGTCCCCCACTCTCCCCCTTTTGCTTTTGAAACTGAAGAAGCCTCTTGGATGAGAGATGAGACATCTTCAAAAAAAACTTCTTTAAAAGTGTTTAAGAAGCAGCGCCATGAGCACACACATGGAACTATACACTCCCATTCACATTCTCCCACGCCAAACAGAAAATGAAGAGACACAGTGATGACAAATGCAACAGTCTACTTTACTGCAAAAGACATGATGGCAGTAAGCAAAGTCAAAAAATGTCAGTTTTAGTTACCGGCTGCCTGGCTATAAACACTTTCCCAGCTACACCGGGCAGACAGACAGAACAGCTGTGTCACGCTTTGCTACCAAAGCGGTCGTGGTCGAGTCGTACATATACGAGCCTCACTGCCCACTTCACTCAGACAGGACTGCAATACTTGTGCCTTTGTTTGAAACTGTATTTATTTTTGCCTTGGTGCATGAGCACGGCTGGTGAACATCAGCTTTATTTATGTTCTCCTTTGTTTACACTGAAAGTTTGTTGAATTTACACAGAAGATATAGACACAATGTTTTTGTTTATTTGTAGAGCAGTTTCCTAACAATTTAAAAGAAATTATAAAGTATAGACTGAGATACAGTCTGAGAGTTGCTGCCCCAGGTGGAGAAGCTTAAGTATCTCGTGGGGGCCTCGTTCACGAGTCAGGGGAGAGGCGAGCGGGAGATTGACAGACAGATTGGGGCTGCTGCTGCTGCTGCAGTGATGTGGACTGTCGTGGTGAAGAGAGAGCTGAGCGTGAAAGCAAAGCTGCCGATTTTTTTATGGTTGATCTACCTCCCTACCCCCACCTATGGTCATGACCTTTGGGTAGTGACCAAAAGAATGAGATTGCAGATACAAGTAGCAAAAATGAACCTTCTCCTAAGGGTGGCTAGGCTCTCCCTTAGAGATAGGACGAGAAGTGCAGCCATTCAGGAGGGGCTCAGAATAGAGCTGCTACTCCTCCACATCAAAAGGAGCCAGTTGAGGTGGTTCAGATGCCTCCTGGGTATGTCTCACTAGGAGACGGCTCTGGGACAGACCCAAGACATGCAGAGATGAGATCTCTCAGCTGGCTTGGAAGCGCCTCGGTGTTCCCCGGATAAGCTGGAGGAGGTGGCTGGGAGCCTGCTGCCCCCGACAAGAATATAGATAGATGGATATTAACTATGATACCGTTGAATTAACACTACAGCTGTTGTACATACTCATGTACGAGCACATGATAGTGACACACACACACGCATAGCCCATTAAAACTAATTCACCCCGACTTTCTTTTCACCCACTTTTCTTTTCATTGTCCTGTGATTTTGGCTACATTCACGTGTTAAATGACTCCTAGAGAAAGTCTAAAGGCACATGGAGGCTCAAGCTTAGATATCCCAAAGTTGACAGGTCTTTAGCCCACGGCCATTATGTGCGGAACTAATCTTACTTCATTTTGTGCCATCATTGTGGAAGGGGAAGGCGCGAGCTCAAACCGAGAGTTTCACACAGAGGGTGAAAGGAGGCTCAGCAGCAATGTCCACATTCATCCATCGTCTTAATCGCTTTTTCAATTTAGCAATGCGAGGCTTGAGCCTTTACCAGGTATCACTGGGCAAGAGCTGAGCTGCACCCTGGACAGGTCACCAGTCCATCACAGGACTAACACAGAGAGAACGATTCACACCTACGGCCAATTCAGAATCACCAGTTTGTTTATTAATTAACTTATTGCCTTAGGACTGTGGGAGGAAGCCAGTACCCAGAGAGAGCCCACACAGGCACAGGGAGAGCGTGCAAAAGCCACACAGACGCCGCATTTCCATTAGTACCTACTCAGTACTACAGTGCTTTTTTTCTTCCCCGTGGGGTCTTGTTTTGTTTCCACTGCAATTGAGGACCACCTCAAGGTGGGTGGAGTCGATATAGCAGCGCGGGCAGTAGCCTCTTGATGTAATCTGTATGCGACTCAAAACACAACACTGGATGAGACAGAGGCAAGCTAACAGCAGCTAATGCCAGTTTACTATCGTCATCATGCACAAGTCCCCCGAACAATGTTTGAATGGTTATCATTGTTAAGAATTAAAATGTGTATGCTGTGTGTGCGTTTCAGATCAAATCAAATCAATTTTATTTATACAGCGCCAATTCACAACAAACAGTCGCCTCAAGGCGCCTCAGATGACCCTCTTGTTGCAAAACTACCGCTGCAAACTGTCAGTCTGGGCATTCAACCGGTGCTTTGCGTGCCTCTATTTTATTGCTGTCGGGTTTTCAAAATGGCGCGGCTGATTCTGGCGAAGGAGTCGCTCTCATGACTCAACTAGGGACGACATTCCCCTGTTCACCAGATACAGGTAACTACCTGGTAATACTGGTAATAAAACGAACTCTAAAACTTAGCTTTTTCATTTTTAAATACAACTGTACAGCTGTTTACTTTTACATGTAAATTACTGATAGTGATGTTTTTAATAATCTTTGCCAATTTTCTGGGTTCCAGGAGTCACTGCTTCAGCGCTCGGTAGCATCACACAATAGCCTTTTATTTCCCAGATTACCATGCACAAACACGATCCAGCAAGGTGGCTGTGATGCAAAAAGTAGGAGATCCAGCAGCTTTCAGCCACTCCGCAGTCCAAGCACAAACTGTGTCCCCACAATATAACTGATATATTACAGGTTCTTTACAGTGTGAGAAACCAGAGCAAGCCTCTGCATCTGTCCAGTTCAATAGGTCTCAGGTACCTGACCCTACAAGGGTTGAAGGTGCATCACCTGTTTTTATTCGTTTTAAACAAGCTGCAAGTTTCCAACAAAACACTGCTGGGGTAAACCTTCATCTTTGTTTTAACATGATTCCAATCCATACTTGATTATCACGATGAATACACCTTACTTTTCTGACAATTTTCCATACAGAAATTTCCTTCAGACATTTTATTTAGCAAACTTATGACTAGTGCTGACCTTTGTTTTCTGATGCATTAATTCTTCTAATACATCTAATAATTAGTTCCAAGCAACATCATTTATTTTCAGGACCCCAGCCCCACTAATCCCCTAATACAATAATTAGCACAATTTTGTAGCGGATATTTCTAAGTTGCCTCTCTTTCCAGAGACCACTCTGCTGGTCTCCAAGCAAATAAAACCTTGCACATCTTTACACAAATAATAGTTGCAGTGGGAAGGGTTCAAAAGCAGCATCACACACACACATTCATGAAGCCACATTACAGAAACCAGAGGGGAGAAACTGAAGCTGCTGCAACACTTTTAACAGCTTTATTACCAGATCATGACCCTGATGAAGGCCAAAACCCTTACATTGGATGCTTATTGAACCATTTTTTTCAGTTTGTCCTCAGCAGAGACACAAGACACATACATTATATACTGAGATCTGGATAAAAATACAGCTGTGTTAATAATAAAATCCCCGTTTCACTGAAGCCTCAAATAAAACTAATGGGACACTTTAAAGTGATGAGAAGTTGTCTGCCAGCATTACAGCCTCACACCATCAAACTAACGGTGCAAGAGCAGCACAATGCAAAAACAACAACAAAGAGACTTGACCCTGTAGTGTGGTCTTAGCAATGTTCGGACATTATGCAGCACGTTGAGTTTAATCAGTATGACCCAAATACCCCACACTCATGACTGGACTGCCCGCGCTAAAGCAGACACCCGGACCTAGCATCGTTACGGATGCTCAAAGGCTGCAGACGATGGCCACAAGCACAAGGATCCGACAATCCACACCATCATCTGTCCCCATGATCCGCCCGACACAACCGGGAGACGGGCGGCAGTAAATGGCAGATATCCCAACGTTTCGTGTCTTTGAACCGGCGCCTGCAAAGCACCCTCAGGTCTTACTGTCTTACAAACACCCGGCGAGTCACGGGGAGCTATAATGGTTAATGTCGCCGACATGCCCGCTTCCAGGAAATAAAACACGAATTAACTAGGAATAATTCAGCCATTCACTTGCTGGTGTTATAAAAAGTCTGGAAGCAGCTGAGAGTTCGGTTTAAAAGTCTTAGCAAAGAGTTTTAAACTAAACTCGTAGTTAAGATTTTAGTTTGAAACTCTCAGCTGCCCCAGTGTTAGCTAGGCTCGTGTTGTGACGCTCCGGCACTAAGCTAACAGGATTAGCCGGTCGGAGGTAAGCGCTATGGCGGAGGCGGTGACGGAGCGAGCCGGCCCCGCTGCCACAGCCCGCGGAGCGGCGTCACCAAACGCAGCTGGGTGCTCGCTTCAACAGCTAGCTGCTAACGCGAGCTAGCATTCAGTTGATTTTGAGGACGTTCCAAAACGTGCAGACTCCACACAAAAAAGCGGGGCAGATGGCTGCTATTTCGCTCCCTTATTACTACGGCAGATGTTTGGCTGTGCTGGATCCGGTCGGCTGCAGGGACTCACGTAGATGCAAACTTTCAGAACCGGCTCACGCTGCGCGACAGCCGCCCTCCGATAGGGCATTGAGAAAGAGGGGGGGGGTACTAGCTGGCTGTGATATTACACAGATCTGTCCTAAAAGTTGAATATAAAGGAATTAATACACACTGTTCAGTGCTTTATATTAGAGGTAAACATAGAAGCAGCTCCGCCTGACTACAGCCGTGTGAAAACCGAGCCGACAGTGACGGTACCGCCGCCAGCCTGCAAACTCCGCCGCACATTGTTTCCGCAGAGCCGACGGGACCCGCGCACAGCGGCTAACCAAGGCTACGTGCTAACGGCTCAGACAGCTAGCGGCTAGCTAGCAGCGCGCTGTAGAGGCGAACAATCGCGCTGAGGGCTGCCTCAAAAACGGGCACTGTCCTTACCTCCAACTCGGTACATGTTGGCCGCCATTCTCTCGTAACCTTTATCAAAAGCAGTCCCAGGGTATTCCCCGCTTGGGTAGAAACAGGTCGATGGGGGTCTGTTTTATTCCTTCATTTATCGTAAACACCCCCGCCGCGAAACAAAGCCGGCTCCGGGAACAACAAGCGAGGCTGTGGCGTGTAAAAAGTTCAAAGTTTCCGCTGGCGATGCTCCGGAGGTGGTCTCCAAAAACACGGGTCTTTATTGTCGCTCCCTCGGACGGCCTTTCTCTCCTCTTCCTCACTCACTCACTCATTCACACTCAGCTAGCCTGTCTCTTACTCCACTCTTCCTCCCATCCTCCGCTCCCAGCTTCATCCTCCTCTTCTTCACCTCCGCTCAGTTCAGCGCGCGCGCGCGCGCACACGCTCACTGCCCCCCTTCGCTCGTGCGCAAATCGTCATCTTCGGAGATTGTCGGCAATCACCGACGCGTCACCGTCACGAACCGCATCAGCTGTTAAACCGTTTGTAGCGCCTCGGGGCGCTTACCGGGGAACTGTCGCTTATTTAGAACCGGTCAGAGGACGGAGGGTCATGAACAGCCTTCATTGTGTGTAATAATGTAGTAATGGCCGCAAACGCGCCGCCTCAACAGGAAACCTTCAAAGGACCTAAGAAATCCCGTGAAAGTCTATCCAATGAGAATTATGTAAGAGGATGAGGAATATGAAGTGAGGAATGTGCAGAGCTCGGGGGTCCTACTGCCGGGTTCATGTCCATCACTGGACAGAACAGCAGACAGAGAAAAACACGGTCAGTCAGTGGATTTCCTCCCTCAATATTCCAAGAAAGCAAGTCAGGAATATTCTTAAATCATGATCACAACGCTCCTCAGGCTTTCTCTTTACTTTATTGAAGTTAAGACTTTGTATCCCATAATCCTGATTGGCAAAGCCACTAACATTTGATATTTGATCAATACAAGGAAAGATTTGGACATTTTTAGCTCCGGCAGACAGGGAATATTTCACACAAAGAAGATATAACAGAAACGTTGGATGCCAGCGGTGAGAGCAAATCGGTTTATTTAAGTACCACAGCTACAGGCCGTTAGAAATGATTTATATTTAACTATTTCTGCTTTCTCTGCCTTTATACTTGAAAGCATTTACATTAAACTGCTGCTGTAACCTTTATTGTATCCCAAACAGGCCCCAAAGCCCGGACACCACAGACTTACCTGCTGTCTTCCATGAAAACAGATTTGTTAGGACCTCAGCGTGGGGAGAGGGATGTTCCCATTTGGGACCTGATGTTTAGGAACACACTCACAGGCTCTGGGGTGGCACTGCCCACTAGTGACACTTCACACACAGCACACCCTGCAGTCTTCACTCATTTATTGGGAGCTCGGCTGATACGACATCACAGTATTGGCGGATGTTTCTTAAATACATACACAACTGCACTAAAGTAATCATCTTCAAGTGTACTGATCTACTGTTAGGGAGATTAGTTAGCAGGAGATGCTGAGCTGATTTCAATGGGACAGGGTTTGTCACAGTCTAATTTAAGCATAAAAAGCTGAGATATCATCCAAACATTGTTTAAAACGTTCCAAGTAAGTTAAAACATCCGCATGTGGCAAACGCCACAGTGCAGCACTTTAGTAAAGAAGACAGGAATGTTCCGCACCAACAAACCCACAGGAATGGTCCTCGCCGCACACGACAGAACGACAAGGCATCTGTGTTATGGGAAATATCACACACACTGTCCAGTTTCACAAGGATTCACGGAATTAAAGCACAACATTAATATGGATGTTCCTCCTGGAGAGAGTTCCTCTACATGTTCTGCAAGAAACTGCTGGCAGCGGCAGTGCAGAGGCTGAAATGAGCCCATAACTCACTTCCCCGCCTCTGTGGCTGTGAGAAAACAGCCCGCCTTCCTTCACTCTTAAAAGCACCCGCCTGCCTTAGCTGGCTGCAGGTTCTGGAGAGCTGGTGGAGGTGGATGAGGCTGAGGCCAGTCTTTCCCGGCTGCTCCCCGCCACGCCTCCGATCACCTTCCACTGCAGGATGCAAGTGTCCTTCCCGCCGATGGAGAGCAGGTGAGAGTCACTGTGCGTGAAGCAGACGTTGGTGACGTGGCTGCCGTGGCCCTCGTACTTGTGGCTCGGCGCCTGAAGAGAAAATAAGCAAACAAGTCCGCTTTGGGTCAGAGGAAAGCCCACCCTCCTCCTCCTTCTTGTCTTTACAGAAGAAGATAAAATAGATTTTCTAAAATCTAAACAATATGTTTCTAAATCTTAAATGTGGCTTGCTTTTACGGTTTTATTTTTCTTTAAAGAAGAGGCTGAAATAAAGTTGATGTGCGAGTGTTACCTTGAGTTTGGGGCAGGGGTACTGGAACAGGTGAACCTTGCAGAAGTCATCAGCCACGGCCACCACCTTCTCGCTGTGAGAGCGGCACAGCGCGTTTATGTCCGTGCCGTCAGAGCCTTCCAGCCACACACCTGAACACCACAGCACCACAACTCAGTCCGATCTGATCAAACAACTCTGCCATGCTGATGAATACCAAACAGTTTCTCACCCATCACGTGGAAGCCCAACACGCAGGTATAAGAGGCCCATTCTCTGTCTTTGCTCTCAAAGCGGTTCCTCAGCAGCTTACAGCCTGATGCTATGTCCCCTGTTGAAACACAGCCAAAGTTAGACGAGCAGTCGTGCTGTCGGTGCAAAGACGGGCGCAGCTGCGTTTGTTCCCATCCAGTTATGAGTGGCAACATTTTAAAGTGAGGGTGCTGGATGCTCACTCACAGTAAAGGATCTCATAGTCGCCTGAATTCGACATGATGTACTTCCCGTCTTTGGACCAGTCCAGGTGAGTGATGAAGCTGGAGTGGCCCTGATTGGACAGATGAGCAGACAGTGTCACATTTGTTAAAGGTTTTAAAAGATGGCAAATTCAGGATTTTCAGCAAATTGCATGTAGTACTTCTATAGTCCCCCCTACTGTATACTGGTCCATAGCATAAATTACACAGACAAGGTGGACAAAGTTTCCACTGTATGAGTACACAGTGGGCCTCAGTTTTGCAGTCAGATGTTGCAGATGTGATACACATCTTGTGTGTACAGTAGCAGTACAGCTCTAGTTTGTTACACTGGAAAAATTAGAGAGCTGTCTCACATTCATGCAGCAGCTAACAGGAAGCTGGGTTGGCTGGAGATAAATGTGCATCAGTCCATCAGGAGGAGCCACTGTGGTCTCCAGCAACATTAATCCACGCTTGGTTCTAGCTTGTATTTCTGGGAGCAGGTAATGTATGAAAGACTGCAGAGCGCGAGTGTTAATGAAGGGAGACATCGCTGCACCGACTGCTGTGATTTGTAACAATATGGGGACAACAGTAAAACTCTGTGGCTCAAAGCAATAAGATCCCTCAGGTTTATTAGGCGGGACACACGAGTGTTGCTTTACATCTGCACACAACATTTGCTGGCAAGAAGGCAAATGGTGCACATTTAATTTCTTAATCGACAAACTGGGATCAAGCGAAAATCCATGAAATAAATTTACCAGCTTAACTCACATTGCATTTTCCGCTGCGGCTGTAACGTCGGCCGCTCTCTGTCACGTGGTAGATGTAGATGAAGTTGTCGTGAGATCCAACGGCCAGGAAGCTGCCATCTGAAGAAACAAGGGGTCATTCAGAGACTGAACGGGGATTTCCACCCCGTCTTTGGATCTTTGGTGCATGCCAACCCCCTCGCTTTATTCATTTCCTGTCATCTCTCTGGCGTCTACTCTGACAAATAAACAAAACCAGAGCCCAAATAACTGTGGCTGAGCTTTGTTTATGACCATCACTTCTTTGGCTTCCTGAATTTTTATTTCAGTAATAAAAAAAACTGCTTTAGAGTTTGCATCTTATCTGGGAGCAAAAAACATGTTAAAGTTTCCAGTAATATTTCAAAATGCATGTTTTTATTGTATGAAGCAGCTCATTAACTCTGATGTCATATCTATAGTTACGTAACAGACAACTGACCTGGTGAATATCTCATGACAGACAGCTGCTCATTCCCGTCAGTGGACTCAGAAACCACCTCCCTGGTCAGCAGGTCAAGGACCATCCACCTGTCAGTGGGGGGTGGAGGAGGGTCAGCAGGATACAGGCACAGATCAGTGTTTCCCAAACTTACTTTATCACATTCCTTCTTATCGATTAGGTGACACGAGGTTGGTTTGTTTGGCAATGGTTTTGGTGATGAGTGTTACTTTTGTAACGTGGTTGATGAGGGAACTCGTGATAAGTTACCGAACAAGCAGCACCGGGAAGCGTGTAAACTGGATGTGGTTTTGGCTCAGCGGCAGGTGGAGCAGAGGGTTCGGGGGCAGTGCCAGGAGGGGCCGGCTGCCACAGCTGTCGGTCATTATCTCATTTACGTCTGTCCTATTTTTGCAGTAGCGCGCCGAGGCCGCGTGTGTGTGTGTGTGTGTGTGTGTGTGTGTGTGTGTGCGTGTGTGTGTGCGCGTGCGTGTGTGGAGTCGTCTCGCACCGGCCGCCGCAGGGCTGGCTGAGCAGACTGGACACCGTACTGAGAGCCATTCAAAGCAGTGTGTGAACACAGGAATAAAGACGAGAGCAGAACGAGTCCAGCGGTGTGTGTCGGGGAACCCGCGATGGCAGAGACTTTGCTACAGTGGATCACTGATGTGATTTCTGTAACGCCTGCACTGCTTTACACATTTACCTGACAAGCCTCGTAGTTGATTTTGGAGATTTGATTTTTACCAGCTAATAGAATAATTGGAAACCTTGGAGAATCTGTTGAATCGCTTCATGATTTCCTGTAATAACACGCGTCATAATACAAATAAAATATCTGCACATAAGCTTAATTTATGACTTATTGTAATCTGTACAGCTTCGATGAGATGATTCCGTTGGACTGCTGCAGTGAGGTGTTTGATGTATAGACAGCAAACAGGGAAGGAGACAAAGAGCATCATTGTCTTCTTGCCCTCTGCTTGAAGATGTTAACACATTATTTGTGATTTTGATCCACTTAATGGCAGATTTACCACAAATCTGCAGAGGTGTAGGCTCATCTGCTTTCATTACCTCTTCCTTGCAGCTTCACTATTACCACACGCCTCCCTCTCATTCAGTCTTGCTTCTACTGACTTTCATTCCTCTTCTCCAGAGCATACCTCCACCTCTCCAGGCTCTCCTCCACCTGCTCTCACTACAGATTACAGTGTCATCTGCAAACATCAGAGTCCACAGAGACTCCTGCCTGACCTCATCTGTGGCTGTAGCTCAGGAGGTAGAGCAGGTCTGATCGGAAGGTCAGGGGTTCGATTCCTGGCTGCTCCAGGCTGTGTGCTGCCTGGATACTGAACCCCGAGTTGCTCTCCAACGCAATGCGTGGAGAGCATTAAGCACTTACTTACAAGGAAGTGCTCGTATGAGTGGGTGTGAAGTGTATAAGTGCTTTGAGTGCTCAGACAAAGTAGAAAAGCGCTATATAAGAGCTAGTCCATCTGTCAGCGTGTCCATCACCACTGCAAGCAAGAAGGGGCTCAGAGCAGATCCCTGATGTACTCCCACTGTCACTCCTACCACACACCTCACCACTGTCTCTCTGTCCTCATACATGTCCTGCTCCACCCTCATATATTTCTCTGCCACTCCTGCCTTCCTCGTCCTCTCATCTGCTTTCTCTGGATCCACAAAGACACAGTGAAGCTCCTTCTGACCTTCTCTAACTTCAACACTCTCAATGCAAACATCACATCTGTGGTGCTCTGTCTCAGCATGAAGCCACACTGCAGCTTCATCAGCTCTGTCCCATATCTCCATGGTATAGCTCATTAATTTTTTTTCTCTCTGTGGATTAAAGCTGAAGTAACAATTTCAATTCTGGCAGATATGCTCCATTAATGATTTTTATGTCTGTATATGGGGCAGATATGGGGCAATAAATAGTGAGCGTGGGCTCTTCATCAGTTTTAGTATTACTCTAACATTCTCAGTTTTAATGTATGCTGGAATTTTAGCATTTTGTATGAGTTATTAGAAATAACAGGGAGACTAAAAGTGAGCAGGGAAGCCATCTGGAGATATTGTAAACTACTTCTCCAGGGGATCCTTTTCTATTGCTTCTGGTATTGTTGGTAAGACTAATTTCTGGAATCCATTTGGGATATGTTTACTGTCTGACATGTACAATTTATGGTAGAATAGCTTAAGTATTTTAAGTCCTTTGGTGAGATCAGGGTTTTCCATTTCAATCCCGAGACAAACTGGTTGTGGGTGAGGGGCAAGATGAAGAACGCTTCCCTATCAGGAGCCTCTATATCATGAGATCTTCCCTGGGTGGGTGGTTCCCAGGGGGACCAGAGGGTGAGGGTGTGCTCCAACTACAGTGGGATCACACTCCTCAGCCTCCCTGGGAAGGTCCATGCCAGGGTGCTGGAAGGAGAGTTCATTCATTAATCAGGGACGTGCCGCAACTGTAGACTGAAAACATTTGGGTTTGAGGAAAAAAAAAAAACAATCAATATGAGACAAAAACATCTCAGCTTTCATATCTAAAGCTACCAATTTTTCATGAAAACCAGAGAGCTGACTGTGGGTAAAAAAAAACAGTAACTGTGAAGCTGAGAGAAGATGGAAAACCAATCAGAGCCATCGCACAAACATCAGCCACAACCAGTAGGAACCATCTGGAAGGTCCTGAAGAAGAAAGTCCTCACTGGTGTGCCAACAGATGTGGAACAAGGAGAGCAAAAAAAAACAGCAGCTGATGACAGAAACATTGTAAATGCTGTAAAGAAAGACCCTAAAACAGCTGTTAGCGACATCATCAACAACCTCCAGAGGGCAGGAGTGAAGGTATCACAATCTGCTGTTCACAGAAGACTTCAAATGTACAGAAGCTTCAGCAGAAGATACAAACCACTAATTAGCAGGAAGAACAGGAAGGTCAGGCTGGGATTTGGAAAGAAGTTCAGAGACAAGCCTCAGGAATTCTGGGACAAAGTTTTATGGACTGATGAGACGAAGATGAACCGTTACCAAGGTGATGGAGAGGCTAAAGTTTGGAGAAAGAAAGGTCATGATCCCAAACACACGAGCTCATCTGTGAATCACAGTGGAGG
>VUQJ01006346.1:6838-19255 GCA_015108635.1 Andinoacara biseriatus
ATATTGTTGGGTGTTTTTTTTTTTTTTTTTTTCCCCCCCCCCTTTGGGGGGCGGGTTTTTTTTTTTTTTTTGAAGCGAGCACCAGAGTGTCAAATCATCCACCCCCTTTACCATCTTGTTTGTTTTTTCCTCATTATTTTGATGATACATACTGCTTTTTTTGCACATATCCTTCACGCTAAATCAGTGTCATTGCCTCCTGTGATTAATTCAGCTCTACTTAATTGAATTAAGTTTTGCATTGAATCATCGGCTGCTCCTGCCAGGCGTATGAGAGTGTGTGTGTGTGTGCGTGTGTGTTTATGAACTGGAGTGAGCCCCCTGTTGATTCCATTAAAATGACTCATTCTGTGTTCCTCACAGTCTTGAGTGCTAGTCAGTCACCCACACTCATCCTGGGGCACGAGCCCCCAGCATGCTTACAACTGTAGTGGACAGACTGGACTCCGAGGACATTAAACATGCAGCAACCATGTTTAATCAGCTATTTTTACCCCCTTCTTCTACTCAGAATCTCCACAAAAAATTATCTTATTATTTCATCGGGGGGGGGGGGGTCTTTGGGAGGGGGAAATTAAAGGAACTGCTGACCTACCAAAGGGGGAATTTAAACAGGATTATCCAGTTAGCATGATATCTGTGACGCAGGATTAACCAACACATTGCCTGGCTTCCTAATTATTCTCACATTAAATCCAGATCTAGTTCTACGCAAAGTATTTGGCAGCTAAATTTGTCTTATTATGAGCCATTTGGCTGAATGACTTACCCTAGTTCTTCAAACAGCCCTCAAGGTGAGGATTACTCTTAATTCAACATCGTTTCATTCACACCACACAATAAAACTAGTGACAGAGGACCTCCTGTTAAAGTGCTCCATGTTCTTCTTCTTCTGAATCTTTAGAAATGTGTGCACAAAAAGGCACTCATCACATTTATTTGTGTTCACCTTAAAGCTGAGTTTAATGTGTATCAATGAGATGATTTTGTAAACTCATAGCTAGAAGCCAGTCATGGTCCTTATTCCACCTACTCACGTGTGATGTGGAAAAATGAAGCCTCTGGTGCACTTACACTGAGACATATTTCTGTGCAGCACTGAGTTAGTTTATCACATGTATTTTTAAAGACACAACGTATCTGTTATATCTGGGTGTGCTTCTAATATTGTTTGATCCTTGATGATCTTTGGAGGCTTACACTATATTGCCACGTGAAATCACAGTGGGGTCAGTGGATGCTGAGGTGCATAGTGTAGCGAGGTTGGCTACAGAACTCCAAACTTCATGTGGCCTTCAGATTAGCTCAAGAACAGTGTGTGGAGAGCTTCATGGAATGGGTTTCCATGGCCGAGCAGCTGAATCCAAGCCTTACATCCCGAGCACAGTGCAAAACGTTGGATGCAGTGGTGTAAAGCACCTCACCACTGAGCTCTAGAGTGAAAGCACTGTCCCTAGCAATGGAGATGTGTTTGCTGGAGCGATGAATCAAGCTTCTACATCTGACAATCCGATGGATGAGTCTGAGTTTGAGGGTTCCCAGGAGAACAGTATTACGGTGTAAGGGTTGGTGCAGAGGGGATTATGGTGTGAGGTTGTTTTTCAAGGGTTACCCTTGACCCCTTAGGTCCAGTGAAAGGAACTTTTAATGCTTCAGCATACCAAGACATTTTGACAATTTCATGCTCCCAACTTTGCGGAAACAGTCTGTGGATGGCCCCTTCCTGTTCCAACATGACTGTGCACCAGTGCACAAAGCAAGGACCATAAAGATGTGGATGAGCAGGTTTGGTGTGGAAGAACTTGACTGTCCAGCACAGAGCCCTGACCTCAACACGATAGAACACCTTTGGGATGAGTGGAGACTGTGAGCCAGGCCTTCTCATCCAAGATCAGTGTCTCACCTCACAAATGTGTTTCTGGAAGAATGGTCAAAAATTCCCATAAACACTCCTAAATCTTGTGGAAAGCCTTCCCAGAAGAGTTTTAGCTGTTGTAGCTGCAAAGGATGGGCTGACATCATATTAAACTCTATGGATTAAGAATGGGATGTCACTCAAGTTCATATGTGGGTGAAAACAGATGAGTGAATACTTTCAGCACTATAGTGTAGATCCCATCAAGTTTTCTTGGCTACCAGTTGGTCAATTATAATCAAGAGATGGCAGGCTGGCCTAAACAAAGGATCATCTCAGCCTTGGCACAGTGAATGGATCAAAGGATTCCCTCCAAGATAAATCACAAACAAACCACACTAAAGATTACCATAGCTCATAAAATGATAATAGAAAGGAGACACATATCTCCACTAATCAGTCTTTCAGGTGCTCGTGGCTAAACCTTCTTATTCTTCAAATATTAACACAAAATGCATGTAAAAAATGCATGTAAATAAAAGAGAGAGAGAGTGAATGTAAAACTGTCAGCTTTAATCTGCTTCAATGCATCTGGACTTGTAGAGTTCAATCCACAACTCAGCTCTTACCTTTTACAGAAGCAGAGTTTTCACCGTCACTGTGCCATTAGGCATGCAGAGGGATTAGGTTGTAACCTAGGGAGAGTAAAAAGCCATCTTCCACTTTGGAGGCTACTTCCAGTGAAATGCCATGCTGAAGAAAATGAAGATGACAGGAGACAGTTCGGCTCCCAAACAGCACCAGTCTTTACTGACATCCAAGCTCCTTAATGGAGACAACGAATAGTCCTTAGGCTTCTGTGGTTTGCTAAGTGAGGCTGAAATGTTGCAAAGTGCCAATTCTGGTGACTTTATTCTGCGCTGGAGCACGTTTTACGCCGTATGGAGAGTACGCGCGCTCAAGAAAAGGAGGCTGGCGAGGCACGCTAATTACTACCGAAGGAAAATCATTTCTGCCTGTTTAAAGTCCCAAACGAACTGATTGTAATCCCCCAGCGAAGAACATTGATTTATTGTGAGAAGAGACAAGAAAAGAAGCTGATGATGATGATGATACCCCATCCGATGTAATGCGTAAAACTCCCTTTATCCTTCTTTTCCAAAAACTTAAATTCACGTCGAGAGAGAGAGAAGGGAAAATATACAAAAACGTGTTTAAGAAATCTCATCAGCAAAAGTGGTGAAAAGTGTAGAGCGTGTTTTATTCCTCTGACGCGGAGAGCGAAGCGGTAGCTCCAACCAGTTCTTCTAAAGTGCTATAGGCTTGTAGGAATGTGTGCATGTGTGAGCGAGTGAGAGTGAAAGAGGAGAGGGAGAGAAAGCGAAAGAGGAGAGGGAGAGAGAGAGAGAGAGAGAGAGAGAGAGAGAGAGAGAGAGAGAGAGAGAGAGAGGTAGATGGGGGTGAATGCTTTGTATGCGCGCTGGGAAGGTAGTACTTTTATATGCATGTGTGCGTGCGTATTTACGAAGGGAAAGCGGGCAGGCTTCCATGCAGGGCACTTTCTTGCATGTGTAGGGCGCAGATGACAAAAAGCAAGATTGATTTTGAGGAAAGACAGATGGAGATGTCAGTGATTATAAGCAAAGACAAATATGGATCCGCTCGCAGTAGTTACATCTCTGTGGGTGCAGTAAGCACCGGGAATCTGAAAACTGTTTAACCATAAAAGGTTGTAGAAATGTAAGCCTGCTTTTATGTTTAACTGCAGCACTGGCTCGTTTAATTCCCTGTATTTTCATGTAAATAGACATCAGATGTCCACATGAAGCACTCAGCGCTGTGTCTTTGTCAACTTCTCAGCGTTTCTGTCTCCAGAGAGAGAGAGAGAGAGAGAGAGAGAGAGAGAGAGAGAGAGCACAGCAGCAGCAAAAACGTTACAGATGTTGGCATGTGTGTCATTTCCTGTGTTTGCCTGCTGGAAGAGATTCAATGAAAGTACACCAGCTGGGTGGAGCTGAAGAAGAGAATTTAAGACATTTGGGCAGATATTTAACAATAAGCAGTAGGTGTGTGTGTGTGTGTGTGTGCGTGCGTGTGTGTGTGTGTAAGAGAGAGAGAGAGAGAGAGAAATACAGAGAGCCCATTATTTGTTCAGATGGCTCTGATTAAGTTGGGGCAAAACTAAACATCAAGAGCAGCTGAACATACACGTGCAGCGAACTTGGAGACAATCATTGTGCTGGTATGTATGCATCATCTTTAACCCTAAATGTGACCCTTACATGCCATCTTTTACTCCAATCCTTGCAAGTTACCCAAGAAGATCAGTGACAACTCTCCAAATCCAAATCCATTTGAAATTTTTTGTTCAAAGCATCATTATTAGGTGATTGATAGATTTATGAAAGCACTGAACTGTACTGTCAGATTTTTGTTCACCATGCAATAACACCTGGAAAGCTTCTGATTGGAAACAGCTTCATTTTTCAGCAATGATCCCAAAAACATTACCAAAGCATTAAAAGCATACCTGAATAGAAAAAACACACATGGAACATGAACCGCCATGGATTGGCCTCCCTAGAGCCCAGAGCTCAACACCATTGAAGCAATGTGGGAGGTTCTTGATGGGGAACCGAACAAAAGGCGGCCAATATCCAAATAAGAGTTGTGAATAAGCCTTCAAGAAGCCTGGAGAACTATTCTTGAAGACTACTTCAAAAAATAAGAAGCTGCCTCGGAGAGTTCAGGCTGAAGAATGAAGGTGGGCACAAATCAAATACTGACTTTCAAGGTCATCAGAATTGTACAAATTCTGTCTTTGCCTCATATACTGTATTTCCATGTAAGTTTGCACATTTCAGTAAATCACTGCATTTATTTTCCTGGAAAAATATAAAGAAATGAGGGCTGGATCAAGACTTTTGCACAGAACTACATTACAAACATTAGTTACAGCTTAATAACAGCAGCCAAATCACGTTTATGAATGCACCATCCAGTATTTTTTGAAAATTATTCACAACAGTTACAAATCAGTAAAAAGATTAAAGAAGGTCCAGGTAACTATAAATTCACTATTGATGAATGATAGCTCATAGCTTTTTCCATGTTCTTGTGCCACATACACATACGCACTCCTAATAACAGATGTGGCCTATTAAAGTCCTCAAAGTTGCAGCTTTTTCTGATTTTGTGGGGACATCTGGAGCCTCTAACATACCAAAACCTCTCCTCCTGACATACAGACTAATGCACGCTCGAGGCGACAGCCGCTGTTATCCATGAAGCCGTATCTCCGATGCAGCGGTCAGTCAGTTGCTCTGTTTACATTCCATAAAGGACTGAAACAAAAACATACAGCACTGTAGAGGGGCAGCGAGAAACAGAACCAGAAGAAGATATGGGGAGAGAGCGTGGGAGTTAAAGGGAAAAACAAAGCCTTACATTGTTGACTGGTACACTTCTTGTTTACAAGCCCTCTTGTGATTATGTGATTTACAAAATGTGTTGACTTTTTGGTGTTATACTTATTGTAAGCAGCTGTGGACGAGAGTCTTGAGCTAAATAATTAATGGGAAAATGTAATTGAGAGGAGATTTGGAAAGAGGGGGTGGAGAGAAAATGTTCTTGATGGAGGAGAGGCAGAGGCAAGAAAAGAAGGAAGGAGAGCAGAGGTTCTTTTTTTTTTCTTTTTCTTTTGCTCTTCATCATTTAAAATGAGGATATCTGCAAGGATAAAATTATGACTGACAGGCAGTGAAGGTGCTGGAAGCCAGAGGACAGTGTTCACGGGTCATTTCACACTCTGTGATTGGAGAATTGGCTAAAGGAGAAAGAAACAAGCTGACAAATACGTTAAGGCAGCCACTAATGATTTTTCTCCCATTATTGACTGATCATTTGTTCTTTCTTCCTGAGTTGCTTTTGCTCTCTTTCCTCCTGCTGCTTGTTTATCTTGACAGAATGAAGCTGCGTCGCGCCCTGTTTGTGTGTCCTCATGTGCTGCTCAGACGCACAGGATGGATATTACAGCCTCTCGGCTCCCACATACAGCATATTGACATGTAGGTCAATGAGCCCAAGTGAGCTCGTGAGCATCTCTCCCCATTGCTGTGTTTTGAAATGATTTTCATTTCAAAAAACAGAACAGGACAAAAGCTGAGACACAGCATGTTCATCTCTGGTCCTCGGTGGATGTAACACAGATTGTTTAAGCTCAGTCATGTGGTGTAAACAGTCCCCCTGGTTGCAGGAGCGCATTGCTGAACTGACTCATCACTCCCGTTTTTCATGCTCGTATCATAGAGCTGCTGTTTCATTTGTTATGACTGGATAACAAGCAAAGGCTATCCACATTACAGTTTGTTATATTTCCACTGCGCTACTTGTAAAAGAACATCCTGTCGTTTTCCTTTTGAGGTTTTAGTTTTAGTGTGGGCTTAATAATTCATAATGCCTTGAAATGCATCTAAAATGCTTTTGGGTTTCAAAGGTTTTACTGTACTTATGTCACCACTGGGCTGGGCTGAAACACAGTGGATGTATTTCACTGATCTGTGATCTGTGGTTGTCTGTCTCTTTGTGTCAGCCCTGTGACAGGCTGTGACCTGTCCGGGGTGTACCTGGCCTTTCACCCTGTGACAGCTGGGACAGGCTACAACCCCCCTGACCCTTTACTGGATAAGTCATTAATAAAATGGATGGATGGATTTAGCTGGATTGATAGTGAGGCCAGTTTTCCCTCATTGCACTGATTCCTTTGTCTGTCACACACATACTAAGTACATAAACTGTAACTGTATATCAACTTGATAGATAATCCTTATTGACTTTTCTGCTGAGGGTTAGATAAGATGATTGACAGCTACCTCAATTCTTCTCCGAGGTAAATAAATAAGTAACACAAGTAATTTTGTCTCTATAACCGAGACTTCAGCAGCAGATCCTTTCAGTTCTGTAAGTTAAAAGGTGAAGCCTGCTTGATTGCATCGAGACCACCACATTTTTTGCAGTGTGGCCGGATTCATAACCCTACTGAAAAAGGCCGCTTATATCAGGAATCACTGCAACAGTCCACAAAAAAGAGCACCCAGATACAGGAAGCAGGAGGCAGAGAAGTTTATAAGTCTTTAATCTAGATAAAAGTCAAATACATCATACACAGAAGTGTAGCAAACAGTGTGTAATGTCATACATGAGTAATGCAGAGAGTGAACATGAAAGTTCAACAGTATAGTACAAAGACAATGTGAAGGTGAAAATCTGGTTTTATATATGCTGACACAAGAGCATGACTCACAGTTTTCAAAAAAAATCAGGAAGCAACTAAACAGAAAGCCAAACCCATGACAAATACCTTTGACCTTTGGTCTTGGGCTGCAACAGTGTTCAGGTAGGTGCTACATGGTAAGAAAACATCCACATGAATTTGGGTTTCAATGGATGGTCAGCATATTATAACCTAAATACAGACAATGTAAAAGGAAGTGTTATTCACCAGACCAGCCACCTTCTTCAGATGCTTGAAGGTCCAATTCTGATGCTCACATACACTTTGTAAGCTCTTTGAGCAGTTAACCAGGTTCAGTATGAGCACTCTGATTGGTCTGTGGCCAACCAACAGCATACTCTGCAATCTGCGCTGCTCTGTGTGTTCTGACAGCTTTCTGCTGAAGCCAGCATTCAGGCTGTCAGCAACCTGTGCTACATTACATCCTCTGTGGAATATGTGCACACAGGCCAGCCTTCTCTTCCCAAAGGCATCCATTAGTCCTGGACACTCATGACCTCGATGAATGCTACCTGGTCCTTATTTAGATCTGTTTTTATAGGTTCTAAATATCACTTCACAACCCACAAAAACCTGCTGCTTTGAAGCTGCTCCAACCCAGTTGTCAAGCCATCACGATCTGGCCCTTGCTGAAGCTGATCGGATTGTTACGCCTGAGCCTTTTTCCAGCTTTCAACACATCAGTTTCAAGAACTGACTGTTCACTTGCTGTGTAATACATCCTACCACATCACACGTGCCCCTGACACATGAAAATAAATTTACTTATTCTATAATGGACTGGTTCTTAAATAGCGCTTGTCTACTCCACCTGAGCACTCAAAGCACTTTATGCAATATGTCTCATTCACCCATTCATGCAATCCTTTTCTATCTATGTTTAAGTGCTTTTTGTCTGGCATTCACACCCCAAAGAACACATCAGGAGCAATTCAGGGTTCAGCTTCTTGCCCAGGGATCGTTTGGAACGGCCAAGGAGAACCACCAACCTCAGCAGATTAGCAGATGACCTGCTCAACCTCCTGAGCCACAGCCACCCTTTCTTTCAATGATTTCAATACTGATGGGTGTAAACAATATGTATATAACATGTTAATCAGTGAACTTTAGCTTTTCTGGCAGGTTGACTTTGTTACCTTCGGCCAGAGCCTCTAATCAAAGGCAGTGGCCGTGACTTCACATTTAGTGTATGTGTCGTTTATCATTCATTTAAATGTTCTGCCAGAATGCAAAATGGTGTGTATTTGCAAAAACAACAGTTTTTTTAATCCCTACTGCTGGATGCGGGGAAGATTATTTTTTACTTTTAGTCTACATTACTAAAGTCATAAACATATAATCCCCCAAACACCTTGACATCAAGGTAAAATACAGTCATAGTTAAATTCAGTTCCTGTCCTGCTGATTTCTGAGTGTTTAGCAGAGAATCACAGATGAGTGCAACAAGTTTCCTGTGAGCTTCAGAGTAATAAAATGTACCAGCACACAAACCGCTTACAGAGGGACAGCTAGTTATGACGCCCACCTTACTCTTCATGCACCCCCCCCCCCACTACTCCCCTCCTCGCCATCACCATGGTTACAATGATGCAGGTTACCGTGGCAGCCAAGTCAACTCCACACAAAGGCGCACGTGCATGTGTTTTACCGCTCACTCAAATGTGATCCGCATGTCGTGACGCTGAGGGGTTGAATATAGTTACTTGCGTGATTCCTGGAGGAGATGAGGACGTGTGGCTGTTGACATTTCTCTATCTATCTCCGTCTGCCACTCTCACTTTTATTCATGACAGATGATGGATGGTCAGCAGCTGGCAGCCCTCAGTCTGCCCCTCCAGATTTGCCCTCTCTGTTCTTTTTCTTCTCTATGCCATAAATAAACATGTAGAAAAATGATTTGTGACACACACATCACAAAAATATACATATGAATGGTCAGTATCTTATCTGTTGCTTCCAGTCCCTTGCATGGGCGTCTTATCGTCTCTTGCACTGTGTGTGTTGGTTTGTCATTGGCGGATTAAGTTGATTTGAGGCATTGCTGCCATCTAGTGTTCAGTTTACAAACTGTCTGCAGGATTGCGATGGGGTTTTTCTTACTGTATTAAGATTTTCACCGTTTAAAGCAATTAATTAAAAACTAAATAAAGGATGATTTGCAGCTTTGAATTGAACATGATTCTCTGAATTGCACTTTCAAAAGAGGCGATGCTTTACTGTTATACTTTGCTGATTTTATTGTGAAAATTTTCTTCATTTTAGGGTTAAAATCAGTTATTTTCAATTCAGTTCAATTTTATTTATATAGCACCAATTGACAAGAACAGTGAGCTCAAGGCGCTTTATATTGTAGGTAAAGGCTGCACAATATTAGAATAAAGCCTCATCAATCAACCCTCTATGAGCAGAACTTGGTGACAGTGGGAAAGAAAAACTCAATTTTAACAGGAAGAAACTTCTGGCAGAATCAGCCTAAGGGAGGGGCGGCCATCTGTGGCAACCACTTGTAAAAATAAAACTATTTTATTATTCAGTGAACTAGTTTGTCTATGTAATTTAGAAGCATAATAAACATAAGAATAAAGAAAGCCTGGGGGTAATTGAACTAAATTAGTATACTATAACATAAATCTATAAATCGATGTCTGTGGCACTCCATGGAGTCTCAGAACCAACATCCCTCCTCTAGTTTATGTGTAAGTGTGCACAACTATACTGACTATGTTTGCCTTCATCCCTTGTGGGATTGACTCAGTCTTAGTAGTAATCCCATTTCATCTAATCCAGCCCTCCTTGCTTGCTTCGCTCAACACGCTCTCACACACACTCAGACATACAAATGTTGCCTCTCTCATATAGACCAGCAGCCATTCATGTTGTTGGACTATTGCTCTCGCTGCTGTGGAGTCACGCTCATAAAACGCCATGGACCCATCTCCCTCAAGACACCACCCAGTGATACCTGGGTAAGGACATAATTACTGTATGTAGGAAAAATGGCTAGAATTTAGAGTTGAATCTCAGAAGGAGACCCGAATGTAGAGGGTCAAAATGTCAACTAAAGATACTTGGTAAGCACAATAAAGAGCACTGTATAGCTTCATATATTCGATTTTTATTCCAGATGTGTTGTTGCTACAGAACGATGGGTACAGCAAAGATCTGACAATGGGTCATGGAAGCCACCAGGGTTGGGTAGAGGTGTTACTTCTTGCACATTAGTAGAAGACATGTTATTTGAACTGTTTGTTTCTTTTCTTTTCTTACAACATGTAGTTCTTTCAAAATTAATTAAAATCAATTACTGACAATCATTTGAATTATAGCACATCGTTACAGAAATAATCAACATTCAGCTAATTGTAGTTTTTTCATAATGTCATGAAAATACTTTTTTTTTTAAATGATGTAATCATTAAGTGTGTGTCGCTCAGCAGATCTGGTTGTAGAGTTGCATTTAAGATGTCAAAGCTGCTTTCTAGGACATGTTTTTAAAACATAATCCATGCAAACTGAGTACACAGTCAAAGTGTTAAGATGTCTCTGGAGGTATTAGAATGAGCTCAACTGCTTTAATGGTTTCAGATAGACTCACACCCTGATCCATATAATCATTGACTTTATCTAAAGTCTAAACATCAAAATTAGCCCAGGATGCAGGTGTTTCTTCTTCTGCTTCTGAACTGCAGCCAAAAAATAGTGGAAGATAACACAACAGTTAATATACCGTAACTCCATAAATGAGTTGTAGGGTCTGAAAGGTATTCTTGTGTCTAAACATAACAGACAATTCAGCAAAGAACACATTTTAAATTGTATCTTTCAGCACTTTGGTACTAGCAGTCTGTCACAAAAGCATATAATTTGTTCATATTTTTGCAGTTGAAGCTATAAAAAGGATAACACAGTTTGAAAGACATAAAATAGTATTTTTGCACCAACATGGTGATTCTCAAAGAGCTATTTGCCCAAAACTAACACATCTTGGCATGGTGTGTCCTTAAAATGATTTTAAGAAACTGGAGGACAAAAGAAGAAGCTGCAGGCCTATAAAAAAAAAAAACTATCTACAGTAGGTGAACAATATCTGAATTTCAATGTCCTGAAGAAATGGGAACAAAATCCAGCAAACACCTAACACAGGACCTAAGAGATGGATTTGACCCTTCAGCTGATTGATCTACTTTTCGCTGAAGCCTCATCAGAAATGGTCTTAGTGGAAGGGTGGCTGTCAAGACGCCATCCTTAAGGAAGGGAAACAAGGAGGAAAGGATGATGTATGCCAAATTACACAAGAACTGGACAGAAAACCAGTGGCAACGGGTGTGATGGAGTGAAGAATCCAAAGCCAAATCCAGATCATTGTCACTATGTATGGAGGAAGTCAGGAGAGATGTACAACACTGAGTGTCTACAGTCATTTGTAAAAAAAAACACAGTGGAGGATCTGTCATGGTTTGCAGCTGCATTTCAGCCAGTGCTGCTGGAGATCTTATTAAAATTTATGGAATTATGACTGAAGATTCACTGTGCAACATATTATTATTATCTGGAAAGCTGGAAACAGTTTCTTTTTTTCAGCATGACAATGATACCAAACACATTGTCAGTGCATTAAAAACATACCTGGATAGAAAAACAAACAATGGAACGCTATCAGTCATGGATTGGCCTCCCCAGAGCCCGGACTTCATCATTGTTGAAGCAGTGTGGGTTCATCCTGACAGAGAACAGAAAAAAAGGCAGCCAACATCCAAAGAAGAGCTTTGAATGTCCTTCAAGAAGCCTGGAGAACGATTCCTGAAGACTTAAAGAAATGTCAAGAAGATGCCTGCGCGAGTTCAGGCTGTGCTGAAGAATGAAGGTGGTCAAATCAAATATTCACTTTCAAGCTTGTTAGAATCTTATAAACTCCATGTATGCTTGCACGTTTCAATAAATCGCTGCACCTATCTCCCATTTTCCTGGCAAGACATAAAGAAATGAGGGTGGCTCAAATTTGACTAATTAAATGCCAGTTTAAAAAAAAAGATGTGTTTTTAAAAGTTTCTTGAAATTAGGGTAGAGTTTGCTACCCTAAGATTTTTAGGAAGTACTGGATATCTAACAGTTATCATCATTGATACAAGAATGGATCCAAAAAACACAGTAGAAGCAGATAATCATATTTGCCACCTAAACCATCACTATGCATCCTGCTATCCATGAAACCAGACATGCCCGTTTATTTTACCGGAAAGTGCAGTGAAAGTTGTTATTCATCTTATCT
>VUQJ01006350.1:44838-56217 GCA_015108635.1 Andinoacara biseriatus
CTGAGGGTATTCAGGACCAGCTACTGGGCATAGTGGTCGCCCGGGAGAGGCCTGACCTGGAAGAAGAGAAACAAGCTCTCATTTTACAGGGAGCAGAGAACAAAAGGTGCAGCAGCATATATAAGACCAAGGTCAAATCCATTCAACTAATTAAATAAAATCTCTACTTTCCTAGAAGACTGTTAATTCAGGGTTACATTTCTTTGTCAGACAACTAAAGGAGATTGAAGACAAAATCTTAGAGGTGCTGTCCTCCTCTAAGGGCAACATCCTGGATGATGAGACTGCCGTCAAGATCCTCTCTGCTTCCAAGATGCTTGCCAATGAGATCTCAGAGAAGCAAGCTGTGGCCGAGATAACAGAGAAGAAGATTGATGAGGCCCGCATGGGCTACACACCCATTGCTGTGCATTCTGCCATCTTGTTCTTCTCTATTGCTGACCTGGCTAACATTGAACCCATGTACCAATACTCTCTCACCTGGTTTATGAACCTCTTCATCAGCTCCATTGAGAGCTCAGACAAGAGTAATGACTTGGAGCAGCGGTAAGCAGGCCTGACTAATGTACTAGCAAAATACTAGTTCCTGCAAGTCACTTTGCAGGTCATCAAAACACTGATTTAAGGTCAGTCAACTCTAAACTGTTAAAAAAAATAAAAAAATAGATACTAATACAGTAGGGACAGTGCACTAATGTGAGTAGGTTTTTTTGTATTTATGTGAAATTTAACAAGATTACTTAAATGATGGCGTATATTTTGTTTTCAGGCTGCAGATCCTGAGGGACCACTTTACCTACATGCTGTATGTGAATGTGTGTCGCTCACTGTTTGAGAAGGATAAGCTACTCTTTTCCTTCTGCCTCAGTGTCAGCCTGCTTATGCACAACAAGCTGGTAGGAATTTACACAGATGCACACATGTGCTAATGGAGAATACACCCGCATTGTTTTGTTTGTTTGTTTATTATTTGTTAATATGTGATTAGGTAATCAGACAAGCTCCTTAGTGTCAGTTAGCAGCACTGGTCTTCTCAAGGATTGCTTTAGATTATCTGTATCTTCTATTTTCAGTTTGCATCAACTACTTATCCAAAGATAATCCCCCCAAATTGTCAAGTATTAATCCACTTAGTCACAAATCCTGGTCATTCTGCTGCTGTGTTAACACTTCATGTCACTAATTAATGTTTTAGGTGGATGGGGGGGAGTGGCGCTTCCTTCTGACAGGTGGTGTGGGTCTGGACAACCCGCATTCAAATCCCTGCACCTGGCTCCCTAAAAATTCTTGGGATGAGATGTGCCGTTTGAACGAGATGCAGAATTTCAAAGGCCTGCGTCAGGACCTGACACTGCGCAAAGATGAGTGGAAAGAGGTCTACGACAGCCCAGTAAGCTTCATCACACTGTCTGGTTTGTCTGGATGGAGCTCTTTCTGTGGTTGTTGCATAGAATTGTGCTTCTCAAAAATCAGCATTTCATGCTATCATGAAAATTTTCATTTTTTGTTTTTGTTTTAAACTTTTAAACTTTTATACTACTCTGTATTCTGTACACTTCAAGTGAAATATTTCAACCCTTTTTACATTTTAATTGTGATGATTATGGCTTATAGCTTATGCTGTTTAGACAGTATTAATAATTTTCGGGAAAACTACTAACTTAAGAGTTTGGGAGCATCTCCGATGGAGTGGACTGAGGCTGTTGTCAAGTATTCCACGCACAGATGTCTTCAGGAAAGGAGCTACAACTGTCACATCCCTAATATCCATCCACTCCTGAACCAGAGACAACATTAGAAGAATCTTACCTGGTTGAGGGGAAAAAGTACTGGACTTTTGCTCAAAAAGATTTTGCATTTCATTTGGAAATCAGAATTCTAGAGTCTGGAGGATGAGTGAAGAGGATCAGAATCCAAGATGTTTCAAGTCCAGTGTGAAGTTGTCCAGTGTGTTGTCTGCTTGTGCTGGTGGTGCTTGGCGAACTGTCTTTTATCAGGTCTAAAGTCAGCGCAGCTGTCTACCAGAGCACTTTGTGCTTCCATCTACAGAAAGCTTTCTTTCCCAGCAGGACTTTTCCCTCATTCACAGTGCCCAGACTGCTACCAAATGTTTTTGGGTTTTTTTTTTAACCGTGTTATTATTGTGCTTGATTGGCCTGCCAACTCACCTGACCTTAGCACTACAGAGAGTCTATGGGGTATTGTCAAGAGGAAGAAGAGAAACAACTGACACAAAGATACAGACAAGCTGAAGGCTGCTGTCAAGCAACCTGCACTTCAGTAACACTTCAGCAGTGCCATAAGCTGACCACATCCGTGCCACGCCGTGTTGATGCAGTAATTCGTGCTCAAGAAGCCTGAGCATGTGTTTAAATAAATATACTTTTATGTAGTGTAAATCCTTGTTTGACTTATCCTAGGAAATATTCTGTAATAATGATTTTAGATGAGCTATAAGCCATAATCATCAAAATAAAAACAAAAAAGCCCTGAAATAGTTTAGTTTAGTTTAGTTAGTTTATTTTTACCTTAATTTAGTTCTAATAAAAAAAAAAGAATTGGCACATTTGAATACTTGAAAATTGGCCGTAGGTGTGAATGGTTGTCTCTCTGTTAGCCCTGTGACAAACTCGTGAGCCTGTTCAGGGTGTACGCTGCCTCATGCCCTGTGGCAGCTGGGATTGGCTCCAGCCCCAGAATTGGATAAGTGGAAGATGGATGGATGTACTAGAGTTTTTTGGTAGTCCCATGACCGATTGTCTTGTAGATACAGATTAGAGTAAAAGTTGCTGCTTGCCAGAGACTGAATGTCTTCTTAATGAGTGAAAGGGTTTGATAACCTGTGCAGGGGCAAAATGGTAAGGAGCAGAATACAGGCAAACATCAGGAAAAAATGTTTTCCTACATAAAACAGTGGAATTTGACACAGCTTCACCCACCCTTAGCACCCTAGCAGGGTAACTCAGTGGAATCTCACAACACTGGTGCAGTGCCCCTCCCACCTGCCCTGCAGGAACATTGTGGCTACTCAGAGTACAACAGTTTGCACGTTCAGTGTAGTTTCTATGCCGTAAGTTGGCGCACGCTGAATCTGAATATTTTACCACCTTTTTGTGTTAGCTATATTTTATGTTGACCGGTACATGTATTATCACTTACATTCTGGACACATGCCATAAACATAATTGCATCTTAATTTTTTTCTTTATTTTAGTTTCCCAACATTTCTACATCACACCCTGCCTTTTTATATGTTTTCAAAGATTATTCCTATTTTATTATTGATAGATCTGCCAAATAAATCTTATTAGATTGTTTTGTCACACGCTGCTGTCATACAGACAAAATGCGTGATTCAAAAATATCAGTTCTATTCAAATTACCATTTTATGAATTTTTATAGTAACTTGTCACTATTTTCTGATTCAGTAATCCCATCAGATATTTTATAAGTTTTAACTTTTTAATTTATTTTGTGATAAATTTTTTTAGTTCCTATAATTGTAGCACATACAAAGAGTGTACAGAACAAAGATGTTTGAAAAGGGAAACAATCTGACATGATGCAAACAGACACTCTGTCCATCTTTGAAATATAGAGAATCAAAGACTGAGGTTTTATCTAATCAAATCTATTCAACTCCTGTTGTGCTAGTCACATCTATGCAATCTAAATGCAAGAACAGCTGCTTAATCAATGCGCGCTGCACTCAAACATGTGTGCAGCACGCAGGCTTGTCTCGTTGCGGTTGCACATGTTGCACATACATACACACACCGTCTTTGATTTATAATCAGCAGAATCAGCCACAACACTTCTGTCTAATTAAATCTAGTTTGTTCCAGTTGTAGAATTCACATTTATTCAATTTTGATGTAAGAACAGCTGTTCAATCAAGCACACAGGCACTCAGGCTCGCACACACTAACACACCCCGCTCACACAGTGAATCCCCAGGAGATCCTAAATAGGTGTATCCATCTCAAAGCACCTGCCAACACACATAGCCAGAAGTCTCTCGACAAACAGCCTGGGGGAAATAATTCCAAAAGTTCCCTCTACCATTGCTCACTTCCTTCGGTGCACTTGTTCCACTAATTAATCAAACGTATTGCTGTGACCCAAAACCCATTTCTGCTTTTTTTTTTTTTTTATGGCTCTCACTTAAAATGCAGGTGACCGATAATGGTTAAAAAAAAATGAGCAGAGGTCATTTGACTGCATTAATATTCTGTATCTTTTGCATGTCCAGTGTGGAACTGAATGTACTTCCTACTCTAAATTCAAATCTGATTGTGCTTTGCGTATTTGCAGGACCCCCATCAGACTACCTTTCCTGATGAGTGGGAGGAGAAGCTGAGTCCATTTCAGAAGATGCTGGTGATTCGCTGTCTCAGGCCAGACAAAGTTAGTTCACATGAGGAATTATGTTTGTTTACATAGATGTTTTTCACATAAAAACCATACACTAAAATACATGCCTTTAATATTCCCCCCCAGATTGTTCCCATGGTTCAGGAGTTTGTTTCAGACGCTTTGGGCCGCCCCTTCATTGAAGCACCACCCTTTAATTTAAGTAAGGCCTTTGTAGATAGCCACTGCTGTGCCCCCCTCATCTTCATCCTTTCCCCTGGTTCAGACCCCATGGCTGCTTTGCTCAAGTTTGGAGAAGAAAAGGTACAGAGACATTTGAAGTAAAAAAAAAACTACCATTTCCATCCTGCTGTGTGTATCAAACTGTAAATGGAAAAAAAAATGGCTCTATAAAAGAAAGAAATTGAATCTCTACATTTACCAAGTCTTAAAAGCACAATTTTTTTTATTTGGGACCTTCTCAGACAAAAAAGGGTAAAATAAATGTAACTGCTCTTATCTCTCAGGACTTTACTGGTAACAAGCTGACGTCCCTCTCTTTGGGCCAAGGCCAAGGTCCTGTTGCTATGCGCATGATTGAGACGGGCATTAATGAGGGCACTTGGGTGGTTCTGCAGAACTGCCACTTGGCCACTTCATGGATGTCAACACTGGAGAGAGTGTGTGAGGTCAGGGGACAAACTTTTTCCAAACATAGCCAAAAATGAATTGGTTCCAATATATGCATGTATTTACTTTAACTTTCCTACTGTGAGCAGGGGCTGAACCCAAATACCACCCACCCAGACTTCAGACTGTGGCTTACTAGCTACCCGTCTCCCACTTTCCCTGTGGCTGTGCTCCAGAATGGTGTTAAGATGACCAATGAGGCGCCAAAAGGTCTCCGCTCCAACATTGCACGCTCCTTCTTAATGGATCCCATCTCTGACCCAGAGTTTTTTGACAGCTGCAGCAAGCCGGTCAGTGTGCAAACTTGCCTAAGTGGCTTGCTGTGCAAAGCTACTATGCCTCCATCAGTGGGTGCATTTCAGGTTGTGTTTGATTTAGCTGTGTGAAATGACCACCACTGTTTGTCTTGGGCTGTCTTCCATCTGTCTTTGTCCACCTCCCAGGCTGTGTTCAAGAAACTATTGTATGGCCTGTGTTTCTTCCACGCCCTGACCCAGGAGAGGAGAAAGTTTGGACCTTTAGGCTGGAACATTCCGTACGAGTTCAATGAGACTGATCTCCGGATCTCCGTACAGCAACTACACATGTTCCTGGAACAGTACCAAGTAGGCATTCTTGAAAAGTTGTTTCCTTTCATGGATAATTTTTACACTAACAGTGTTGTTTTCCTGCAAAACACATTGTATTTAACCAGTGTTTAAACAGTTACAAATTCCATACAGACTAAGATGTAGTGCTAGTTCCTTCTCACAGAGCCTTGTTCTGTTATACACACTTCATATAAACTTTACATAGAGCTGTATGACGTGAGCTTATTACACGTACAGATCAACATCCACGATGCACTAATATATAGCTTTCACAATCTAAGCCCATATTAAAATTTCTAGTTTTACAACTGGTGTCTCCTTTGCTCAAGTTTTCCCTTTCATAAGTCATATTCAAAGCCCCTCTTGACATTTTTCCACACACAGACAGCACTCCAGCCTTCCACCATTCCCTGCTCCTGTGCAGTAGTTGAGGGAAAAGTGGCATAAATAAACTACTGAGGATGTCCTTTTGGAACACAGTGACATTTTCAGTTTGTAACTGAGTGTTTCTCAGTGCATTTTTTTTTTTTTTTGGTTAAATTCTTCTCAAGAAAATGCCACACTGGCCGAAACATTACCCTTCTGCATCCCCATGTGCCTTTTTTTGTGTGCATATGCAGGTCCTAAAGTGACAGGTGTGTCAAGTCACAGCATTATAACCACCTGACAAATACTGTGTATGTACCTCAAAATAGTTTATGGGACAGTTTTTGGTGTCGGAGCAGGCCATGCCGTGAATGCTTGGGTCCTGTGGCTTGTGGGGTGGCGTCTTTTTTGACCAGGTTTGTTCCAGGACATCCCACGGATGTTTAACCAGATTGTGATCTGGGGAGTTTTGAAGCTGGGTTAGTGACTTGGGATCTTGGTCAGTTTTTGCATTGCAGCAGAGCCCATTGTCCTCCTGGGGAGGCTCCTACCATAAAGAGGTTATGCAGCAATATTACATGGTACAAGTCATAATAATGGATTGGTACTTAGAGCGCTTTCTACTACAAGTATCATTCACCCAATCAGACAAATTCATACAGTGCTTTTATCTATGCCTTTGTATGAGCGCTTTTTATCTAACATTCACATACACTCATACTCTGATGGATGCAGAAGGGACAGCTCAGGGTTCAATATCTTGTCCAAGGATACTTCGATACATGGACTGTAGGAGCCATGGATAAATCCACCGACTTTTGATTGGTAGATGACCCGCTTTACCACAACTAATAATACACTAATGTCCACATGAATGCCAGGAACTGAGTTTTCTGCTGCTGGGTTCTTTTATAAAACGAATGATTTTTTGTGTTGTACAGGAAGTGCCATTTGATGCCCTCCAATACATGACCGGTGAGTGTAACTATGGAGGGCGTGTGACAGATGATTGGGACAGACGAACCCTGCGCACGATCCTCTCCATCTTTTACACCCCAAAGATCACCGAGGACCCCGACTACACATTTGACCCTAGTGGGCTCTACTATGCCCCATCTGAAGGAAATGTAAGAAATACAGAAGCTCACAAATAAGTCACTGCAAACATTAAGATTTTTAAAAAATGAATCACAGCTTTGGTTTAGATCTGGCTTTAGGCAAAAAAAATAAGCACAGGATTTATGGTAATATGTTAATACCAGGGAAATTTTTTGCTGTATTTGTGATGCAAAGTCTCACAGATATGAATTGTGACTCTCTCATTCAGTCACATTTAGCAGGCTGCAGATTTCCTGAAAACTTTTGCTTTACTTTTATTATCTTCTTAATGTGTGTTTGCTGCCACCACAGAAATTCCATCAAGCGTTTGGACACATTCAGGAGTTTTTCTTTACCTGTGTGGAGCAATGTTAAAGACACCAAAACGATGAAATAACACATATGGAATTGTGCAGTAAATTAAAATATACTTGGGTTGTGCAATTTCCTTCTGCAGGCATGCATGTTAACTGGTTACTCTTAGTTGGCCGTGAGCATGTGTGGTTATTTGTCTTTGTGTTAGCTCTGTGATCAATCTCCCTAGTGTTGGCTAGGATCAGCTCCAACTCCACCCGGCAACCCTAGTTGGAAAATTATTAAAATAAAATGTTTCACATTTTAGGTGCTTCTCCAGTTTATGGACCAAATAATGTACTATCCATGTTTTGTTTTGTTTTTGTTTTTTTTGTTATTTTTTTATCGGCCGAGCCCATTTTCAGGGACAGTAATTGACTTCAAAGCTCATGATCATAGTACACTGATGTATAGTAGACTAGAGTATAGGCATGTTATTCATGTTATTCAAATATCAGCACAAAGCTGCTGGAAGTATCATTGCCCTAAAAGTCAACAAAAGTAAACTCACT
The DNA here is from genome assembly GCA_015108635.1 of Andinoacara biseriatus. NCBI lineage: Eukaryota > Metazoa > Chordata > Actinopteri > Cichliformes > Cichlidae > Andinoacara > Andinoacara biseriatus. The sequence continues at coordinate 52,803 of VUQJ01006350.1, forward strand.
AGTTTTTCAAGTAGGCATATTACAGGACTCCATTTGCACTGTTGTTGAGCTACCTTTAAAAAGTCATTAACAGATAAAATGTGTGTAACAAGGCACAGCAGGAACCCACCATCAGTAAGGGTTGATATATTTGTTAACACAAGTACAGTCTGTGGTGCACACCATTTTATTTGGCATTTTGTTCTCCAGCACGGCACCCCCCTCCAACTACATCTTTTATTCATGAAGCCACATTTACATAGTCATTAAAATAAATGTCAGCAATCTAAGGAGCCGACTTGTTTTTCAGTGAGTGTTATTACTCGAGATGTTGCGTTAAAATTTGTCCTGTTACTTCACCCATCCCCTCTCCCTCTGTTTTCTGCACCTCTATCACAGTATGACAGCTACATAAAATACACCAAGTCGCTGCCACTCAACCCGTCACCAGAGATTTTTGGCATGAACGCCAACGCAGATATCACCAAGGACCAGGCTGAGACTCAACTTCTGTTTGACAGCATCTTGCTTACACAGGTAACTCTACCATGACCCTTGATAAGTCTGTATTATATTGATTAGGTGTCACAAAAATTCAGATGCATGAGTTGTAAACAGGCAAATACAGAGTAGTTTGTAGAGACTTTTTGCTACCACAGAAATGGGGTAAAAATTTCACACACAAAACAGCACTGTGACCTGTCATGTGTACAACTTCAAAAAAGAAAGAAAAGCTCACACTGATTTGCAGAGTCAGCACCCCTTGGTTGCTTCCCAAGCCAATGCGCCCCCCTTTGGCGAACTTCCCAGACCCTGGGCTGGGATGGCCCCCACCATTGTAGACACTCTGCGTCGCACTCTGACCCAGCAAATGCATAACACGCAAATAAACACAAAATAAACAGACTGCATGAAAACACATTTACCTAGGCACTGAACCTATTTTCAGTGAACACACGCACACAGCATCACTGTTTCCTGTGGATCTGTTCTAAATATTTTATTGGCCTGCATTAAAATGCACAGTGCAGCATTAATTAAAAAGAAAACATATAAATAAATATTGCAGTTGTGTTTAGAGAGACTTTTGAAAGAACATTGTGCTTTGACACTGCAGAGGCAAAGGGTGAGTCAGAGTGGCTTTGGTGGAACTGTGTGATCCAGCATCATTATAGCTCAGCTTTGTTAGACTAGCTTAGCTTGTTGAGGATTATATCTTACCACTTCCCCGCTCCAGTCAATGTTTGATGGAAATCAAATGTAAGGGATTCTGCATCGAGGCCTACTTGAACATAAAAGAAGCATGGCTTCTATTGCAGAGTGGAAAGGAGTTTTTATTTATCCATATATGCATTTATTTAAAGAACTACAACAGTGTCTCTGATTTCTGAAAAAATATTTCTCTATGCTTGAAGTTTAGGAGTGGATCTACACACAACACTAGATAAGAGTGACTCCATATTCAGCTCAGTATATATACAGTGAAAGTACGTTTTTATAGCATCCGACCTGAATCACTACAATGAAAAAATTAACTCCACAAGCATCGTGACTTCTAGATCTCAAGTTAAAATTAGAGCTCCATGGAGTCTGGCATTTATTTCGTATAAATTCCATTCAACAAGATTAATAATGGCTCCAGTCATGTGTGGACTTCATTAGCATCTAATACGATCTCATCAGTCTCAATGACCGATAAACAGGGAGACACTTCAAATGGAATGAAGCAGCTATTTATCATTCTCCTACTGTAACCCCGGTGCCATTAGCCAATGATTATCCATTACCGCTGGCTAGTGACTAAGCGTCATATAGGTAAATGGTGCAAGTTGTACTGAGAGAAAGGCAGAAGAATCACAGATTAGAATAATTATCAGCATGAATGATCATTATAATTGTTGATAAGTGTGTCAAATTACTGTGTAGGAGAAATTGGAGGGAAATGCAGTGAAGCCTTTCATCTTGTGCAGTATAAAGAGATACTGAGATTGCAGGGATTCTCTGTGAACAGTGTTGCAAGTACCTATAGCCTGAGAAATGTGTACAAATTAGGAGATAGAAGGTAAAATAACAACAAAAGTATCTGACTTTGATATTTGGTGTCAATCTGTTCTCTTAGATGCACGAAAACTGAATCACTCAGGCCCAAAGATGATGAAATATAATATAAAGTCAAGTCAGAAGTCACACCCTCTTAACATCAGGGTCTTTTCAGGATCAGAATAGCACCATTGCAAATGAGTATTTAAAAGAGAATATATAATTTGACAAGTCAAAGACAGCAAATGGTAATTTCCCCCCAAAATTATGAACTATCAGAACCCTACATCCTGCCTTCCCTTCTCATCAGTTTTCTGTTGCTCTGTTTCACTCTATGTCTCTGATCAGTCCCGCTCTTCACACGGAGATGCCAAATCCTCAGATGACATGGTCTTTGAAGTGGCAGCTGACATCCTCAGCAAGCTGCCTAAAAACTTTGACTTGGAGGCAGCGATGAGCCGTTTTCCGACCAGCTACAACCAGAGCATGAACACAGTGCTGGTGCAAGAGATGGGCCGCTTCAACAACCTGCTCGGCACGATCCGAAACTCCTGCATCAACATTCAGAAGGCCATAAAGGTACGTGCATACGTGTAGAAATGGCTGGAATGTGTTTGCAGTAAATTTGCCAAGTATAATTTTAAATCACTTCCCACAAGAGAAATATGAAAATATCAAGAACCAATTCTCGTCACTCATCCGCCACCCGGGCAAAACCCAAGTCCATGTAACTTTTATTTAACTGGTCATGGGACATAAAAATTGTATTATGAGTTACTTACGGCTCACTTCAGAATGGGTACATGGTCAAAGTCTGGCTCTTCCCACCAGAGCACTTGAACAAATGCTGTGCTGGTTTGCATTATGAAAACTGTAAGCTGAGGAAAAGTTGTAGTTGCCTAGATTTATAGTATGATAACAGGAAGATATACTTGAAGCTGTCATGAACTTTGACTGTACACTTGCAACCGTGCACTGTGCACTTGTTTAAGACAATTGGCTCATATTCAATTCAATTCAATTCAATTCAATTTTATTTATACAGCGCCAATTCACAACAAATGTTTCCTGGTTTGGCTCTGTGGGGGCTCTTTGGGATAAAGGGTGGGACACTTGGCGCTCATGAATTTTCTCCATCATTTTCAGTTTAGGATTCTGAGAGTGCCTTGTCTCTGCTTTATAATGTTTCTGGTAATATCTGATGTAGCCTGAGCCTGGCGCAGTTCTCAGCAATCCTTGTTGCCTGGATACTGTCCAAATGCAACATAATTACAGTAAATTTGTTTAAGATAAACAGGTAAGCCCAAATGATGAATTATCATTGATTTTACATTTCTGTTCAGTGAAAGCAGTAATTCATCTGCAGACGCAGACCTCTGCTGAAAACACTGGTAAT
>VUQJ01006351.1:10027-20586 GCA_015108635.1 Andinoacara biseriatus
GGATCCCTTTTTCCTTTGCATTTTTTTTTTTTTTTTCTCCTCATCCTTGTGTTCATGTTAGTGCCCTTTAAGATAGAAGGCACAAGTGGATTTCAGTCAATTTCATTGGTTCACAAATAAAAGTTTTAAATTTTCACCATCTGTTTTGGTCTGTTTGCATACTTCTGTTTATGTACAGTGTCAGAAATGCATTTATTTTTCACACACTTTACACTCTAATTTGATATTATTTCATTAGCATTGTGTTTGAAAACAAGTGTCACAGGGATGTGGTAATTATGGGATGTAGGGAAAGTATTGCAAGAAATTACTTTCTCCAGTTAGTAATTAATGTACTTCATTACTTTTAAGAAATGAGAAATATGTAATACATACCTTCACGGATGATGGCAGCAGTGCAATGAACTCAGAGGTCTACAGAAACATTTAGTCAATTTCAAGAACGATTCAACCAAACTGATGGGGAGATCCTTAAACATGCAGCAAGGTAATGACCCAAAACTACAAAGGAGATCAAGGGTAGGAAGCAGCTATTGCAAACGAAGGATTTGCAACTAAATATTAAGTCTTATTTACTTTAATCTGTTTTATCTGTTCCAATAGTGGGCAGCACAGTGGTCTCAGCAAAAAGGTCCTAGGTTCGATTCCACCTTGGCTGGGGTCTTTGCATGGGTTTCCACCTACAGTCCAAAGACATGCAGTTAATGGGGTTAACTGGTCACTCTAAATTGGCCATAGGTGTGAATGGTTGTCTGTCTCTCTGTGTTGCGACAGGCTGGCAACCTGTACGGGATGTACCCTACCTCTTACCCTATGACAGCCTGTGGATTTAAACACCTGGGGGTGGCTGCCACTGACAGTGTTGGGAGCAGCAAGGCTCACGGTTGGATTCCTTTTTTCCTCCTGCATCACCTCCCAATATCCCCCCCAGAGCCCCTCAGAGCACAGAGACCCGTGACTGAAGGATGAGCAGGACACTGGTTTGTTATTAAGAGTGGCTAGGTGAGTAATTGAACCAGCAACCACACATTCACAGACTTATCCAAAGTCAGACTTCTTCCCACCTGAATGCTCTTCAATTTGTCCTTTGAGTGGCTTTTAATATAACCTGACAGATGGAACCCACAAACATAAGAGTTCGCAGAGACTATCCAGTACCGTGAGCTACATGTTCAGGTTGGGGGAAATGGTGTGTGAGAGGGATAGGTGGGAAAAAGATTTTAACAAGTACAGAGGTATTTTTTGGAAAAAAAAAAAACATTTAAACAGCCACTTAAAACAACCCTCTGTGACTCACTACACTGTCAGTAAACACCATGTTTTATAGCAGTAGTCTTTTTAATGAACAATCACGGTTACAGCTGAAAATGTTACAATATTGAATTAGTTATACTGTTCTACTGGCAAAAATGCAAATATCATGTGAAATAACAGACTAGTACCCAGTAAGAGATTATTGGCCTGTATGGCATTGTAATATTTAAAGTCTAAGTCAGCGTTTCACTATCTATGGCTGAGTGTACTTCCAAAGGAAATAAAAAGCTGGAGAAAAGTGGGACTTCCACCAAAAGGCTTCTTAATCCCATGAAGTAAATGTCCAGTGTTGTAGAAATCAATACTCGGACAGTTAAGTGAAAATTTTACACACAAAAACTTTTTAAAAAGCCAGTTTTGTGTACAGTCAAAACTAAAGCAACAGTTAAAAGACAACTAGCATCACGTGACAATAACAGCACACTTCCAGGAAAGGAACACAGATATAAACTTAAATTAAACAAGAACACATGCAGAAACAAAAGAAATCAAAACATGCATAACAGTTTGCTGAACATAGTTCAGATTATTGGATGTGTCATAAGCACAATGCCACGAAGAGGCATTACTTTGGGCCCACGCTCAGGTGCCATGCTGACACACAGTGCCAGGAGGCCAGAGAGAAGGCGCTTCTTCAATACACACACAAAGGTCCTCTCTTATCAACAGCACGTGTTGGACAGGAAAGAGACCGGTGAGCTATATGTAGCTGGCTTGTGATCAATTGTACGACGAGCTCGAGTGCTAGACTTTGACTTCCTTGGTGGCCATTTTAAACTTTACAGTTTAGGGCCTCCACGTGATCGAAAGCAACCAACCTGTGTTCTGAAGAACTGTAGCAACATTAATTAACTTTTAAAAGAAAAGAGAAACATTTTAACTAATGCTGCAGCCTACTATTAGAAGTATGTCACCCCCCCCCCCTTATAGCCTCAGCAGCTATAATTTAACTTGTTTAGGCATAAACTTAAACTATTGCCTTTATTTGTTGTGCTAATGGGTTAACAAGGCTAAAGGAGTTTTAATATTTATACTTTTCCCATATTTAACTACTAGAAAGCAGCTCAGCTTAGCTTAGCTTGCTAAACTTTTCTAAATTTCCAATTATTTTATTAGTGAGCTGATGAATTGTTGTTATATAAGAATTACATCTGTTTGTTATGGCAGACAGTCCAGGCAGAGCGTCAGTAGCGTTAGCTACATTTAAAATGGCCGCCACAGGACATCACACGGGCCTGAATCTACGTTGAAACATTGCTGGGCTCTGCCTGCTCAATTCAGGAAATAAAGGGGACTTTGTTATGTTTTTCCTCATATGCTGCCACACACAGACACTGCCACACTGTCAAATGCGGTTATTAAACATGGCCACAGTTCAAAGTTCTTGTTGAGGTCACCGTAAATGTCTGTTAGCCAAAGCTTCAGGCCTCAGATGACTCCTAATACCTGGTTTTCCAACATTTTTTTGTCTGTTTGAACTTTTGTGCCGAGCTGACGTCAGCTTGGGCACATTTCCTTATATGGTCAATCCTGGGTTCTGTTTGCCCCAGAGCAGGCAAATGTTTGGGCTCTGGGGCCACATTGACTTTTTGAAATTTGACAGACAGGCCAGCACCAGATGCATAGATATCAAACATAAACATAAAAAAGGCATTACAGTGTTAATACTTAAATTTACTTTTAGTGAGAACAGTGTTGTTTTTGCCAGTGCATCGAAGTCTCGTCTTTGTTGTAGCAATTCTCAGATTCCTCAACATCAGTCATAACTATGATTTGATTTGATTTGATTTGGGCAATTCTGTATCAATCTTCTGTGGGCCGGATTAAAAAGACCAATGGGCCAGTTTGCCCACCCCTGCCCGAGCCAATCAGAGGAAGGTAGCCTTTTAGGGAGGAGGGACCTCAAAGAGACAGATGCTAAAATGGCTTTGGGAAGAGGATGAACTGTATAGAATACAGCAGAATAGAAATAAATAAAGATTTTTTTAATTATTAATATTATTATTATTACTTTTTTTTTTAAAGAATTACAAATCATGCAAAGCTAATCTAGTGGAATTCCAGAATAAAAATACAGTACTGGAAATTCACATAAAAGGTCCCTTTTAATAGAGACAATAAATTGGTTTATGATAAAACGCCTAGTTTGTTATTTAAAGCATAATTTTACATTATTTCCTGACTTAAAGAAGAGGCTAAAAGAAAATCCTGACACAAACCGACCCCGACCTCATGCTGAAACCTGACCCATTTCCATTTTCAGATGAGTACCTAACAGGTATTTGTTGCACAATTTAACTGGAGCTACTGTATAAAAATAATAAATAAAAATAAGCCAGCTTTAAACCCAAAAGGTAACGAAGCTGTGACGCCTAAACATAGTAGGCACCCAACTCCTTTTTGTTTGAAATATATTTGAAATAATTGTCTCAAAGCTATTTCCACAAGATTAAAAGTTGGAACATCTCGATTGGAACAAAACTGTTGTCACTGCACTTTATCATACAGCAATACATCAAGAGTGTTTGATAGATACGGATCATCGAGTCCATGTACTGTATATAACATCAGCGACTTAGTTAATGATACAATTTGTATCAAACAAGGTTTTTCTCTGTCAAGCATGGATTCAGCTGGGATCTGCTACAGACAACAGAGCACGCTGTTAGCCAAACGCACAGCAGAGGGATCTGTTAAATATATTTACAATACATACACGGTCTATTTACCGATGGCCGGATGTTCTGTCTGTAGCAGATACCAGAGCTGACCCGAAAGAAAGGGCCAGAGAGAAAGAGCGAGAGAGATGTCCCTTACTAAAACTAAGGTACACACAACAGGGTCACCCATCTCTGCAGCTACAACTCTGACCAAAAAACTGATGTCATCTCAAACAAGATGACCATCTCTCCGACACCTATGTTTACCAACATGGAAAAAATCCACAGACACACACACGCGGAAATTCATAGAATAGACCTCAGTCAAATAGGAGTTTGAAGCCATCATGTGATAATCGGAATACCTGATGAGGACACAGGAGAAGATCCATTCCATGTGGCGCTCCAACACATGCAAGAAAAACACATTTTCAAACCCTGTTTGACTCAGTGTGTAGTACACATAATGTGTGTGTGTATGTATAAATAATTCTTAATTTCAGTCACATTTTTGAGGGATGTGAAACCAACTCAATGTTGTGTATAACTACAGGTGTCAAACTCAAAAGGGTGCCCGATTATAAATGTGATGCATAACTGGTCCTGTATGCAAAGCTACAGTATAAATAAAAACAACAACTGGGCAGGTCAGGAACAAATGTCCATTTGTCGCAGCTTGAATCACAGACTTCGTCCCATGTCTCACTCCTATCACACCTGTTCAAGTTGTTGCTGCACAGTGACCACAGCTGGATTTGGATTATCTTCAGCTTTTTATGTCCTTGAGACTTCTGCATTGTCTGATTAATATTCCAAGAAAAGAAACAGGTCTCTTCACAGACAATCCAAAAGTATAATCCCACCATTGCTGCTGATGCAACCCGGTTCCTTAGCTTGTCTTTTCCTCCATTCCTCAGTAGCCTGTTTGGGCTTTTTCTGCGACGATGGCAGCTGCCAGCTGCTGGGGGTCTGTGATGTGGGGGCTTCTGGCCATCACCCGGCTCACCAACTCTGAGGGGAAGATGTTGCACAGGTTTATGTACACTTTCTCCCTCGCGTCCCCGTAGCGGCTGTGTGCAGGGGATTCTGGGTGCTGCGACATGTAGGAGGGAGGGGCATGGGAGGGCACTGTGAGGTGAGAGCTGTGAGGTGGGTAAGGCGGGAGAGGAGTGGACGGATGAGGCGGGCAAGGAGAGTGGGCCGGGGGCGGTGGGTGGCTGAGGTAATGCGTTGGGGACGGGTGGAGAGCTGGGTGAGATGAGTGATGCTGGGCATAGCCATCTTGTGCCCATGGAGGGGTGTGCCAGGATGACTGGCGTGTGTCTGGCAGGCTCTGATAGGTGAGTGGCTCATATCTGGATGGCGGCAGCGGTGGCTGCCTGTAGTACTTGTCCCAGCTAGGCAAGGCTTTTGGTCGGTGGTGATGGTGTGATGTAGAGAGATGTTCATACAGATGTGAGTCAGACACACTTTCTGCTCGTGTTGGGGCCAGACAGCGACCAAGGGGAGAGCCAGGGGGTGCAGGGTTGGACTGGGGCAGAGAGTGGTAGTCACCTGGACAGCTGGAGCGTGCAGTCAGTGGTTGGTGCTGGAGATGAGGGGGCAGAGGGTAGAGGGGGCGCTTTGGGGGGGCCTCTAATGGAGGTGGCTCATGAGCACAGCTCGGCCCACGTGTTGCACTCAGGTGATAGGGGTGTACTCCTGTACTGGACGTGTGGCTGTGCTGAATGTTTGCGTATTCGGCAGGATGAAGGCCACAAAGTTCATGGCTAGATGCGGCATGATGGGAGTAGAGTCGGTTGTGGGGATTAGAAAAATGGACGGAGTCTTCCAGTAAGGGGTCCGGGGGGCATCCGGGACATGACCTCTCACTGTACGAGTCGCAGCTGCTGCCGCAACTCACACTACTTTCACTGCTGCATTCGGAGCCGGCTGAGCCCATTGAGCCCAGCCGCAGGTCTGAGTCATTGGGGAAACGACAGTCTGGGCTCCGTCTGGACGAGAGGCTCAGGCCCGAGTAAGCACGCGTGACCGAATAGTAGCTTAGGTCTGGAGACTCACAGTGAGGGTAAAGGTCATGGCTGGGGGCTGGTAAGTGACCATGAGCCATCACTGCTCTCGACTGCTGGTCCTGTGGGAGGCTAAGACTGGATGGGGGGCCTCCTGGGGCAGGGGACATGGTCACCCCCCCGCTGCAACTACCGCTGTTAGAACTGCTACTGCTGCTGCTACCACACATGCTGTTCTTCTGGCCCTCCACCCTCCCTTTTGCCAGCAGCTTCTCCTCAGCATCACTGTATGACAGAGCTCGGATGCTGGGGTCTGACTGCCTTTTTGGGGCGCCTTTCTTTGCGTCAATTGTGCCAGCTGGCACGCTGTGGCTCTTCACCAGCCCAGCGTCCCCCTGGTTCTTTGAGGTGACGCAGGTCTTGGCGCTGGCACGCAGCTCATCAGCCACAGCACGCTGAGGCTGAGCGCCTCTTTCTGGGTGGTAGTACTTACACTTGTGGCCATAAGTGCACTTCTTTCCTGGAGCAAAGAGACACAAACGACCATTGCAACAGGTGTCCAAAAATTTTGTCACCACCAGTTATTACTTTGCGCTTTAAAAAAAAAGTATGTTTCAGTCATTCAAACAGCACACATTATTTCTACATGTGTATATGGGCGGATTTTGCAACTCTCTTCTCACCGTATGGGCAAGGCTGTTTCTTCTGCTCAGGCATGATGGGCCTTTTCCTCAGAAAGTTGTCTAAGCTGGGGCCATGACGACCAAGTGGGTCATCTGGCGGCATGAATCTGCAAGATGGCAGGTAAAGATTAGAAAATATAAGAGCAATAAATTGCTATTAGAGGCCTTATTTTCCAGCGGCCTTCATTACTTTATTTAAGTATTACTCTGCTTTAAAAATAAGAGACAATGTCCTCAAATCATCAGCCTGGCTCTGAAGTCATCCATCCCTACTTACTTATCATTGACAAAGGAATACATGAGAAGTCGTTCGTCTATGAACTTCTTCCACTCAGGCTTCTCGTTAGCCAGGTCTCTGTAGTTGTCGTTGGAGACAATGATGCCATCTGACTCATAAGCCAGCTTGACAATGAAGCGGTCGTCATAGCAGACCACGCGCCGCCCTTGGACGCGCCGTGAAGGCGTAAAGACCAGGATTTTTTCCTTCTCTAGGCGACGTAAGATCTCCTGATCTGTGGAAGAAAGGGTTACAGTAAGGCTGGGGAAAACACAGTGCTAGAATACCATCGTTACCTATTTTGGATGTTAGCCCTGTGAGTGCCTGGTGATGTGCCCAGGGCCTTTCACCCTGCAACGCTAAGGTGGATAAGCAGTTAAGAAAATGCATTTTAGTTAAACTGTGTCTCGTACTGACCTGTTATAGGAGCGTCAGGTCGGGACTGCTCTTTCCTCCATGCAGGCACAAAAACTGTGATGTCTTGATGGCCCCGCTCAAGGAACCAGTCTACAGCCAGCTGGATGCCCTGACAGGAAAACACTTCCTTGTTGCCATGGCTGCAGAGCACAATGAAAAGGTAAACATCCATGTAAATCAATATTAATGTTTTTAATTCTTTACAGCAGGTTCCAGTGATAAAACACAAAGATAATAAAGCTCACCTCATGGCTACATTGCTGCCGTCTATTACGATTGGCCGCAGGTTGTCTTGGTCACATAAAGAGTCCGAAGGACAGGGTGAGTCTGACCGCTGGCCTTCCAGCAAATCAGAACAACCACAGGAAGATGAGGAGGATGAAGAGGACGAGGTAGAAGCTAATAATCCAGCCGGCTGCTCGCTGTCTGTCTTGGTGCCCAGCTTGACCAGCTCTCCCAGTATGTCATTGATGAGGGTGTCAGGGCCGAGCTTGGACAGCACCAGTCGCACCGTCTCCTCAGAGTAGCCCAGCTTCAGGGCAAACTCCAATTTAGTCTGGTACTCTTTCCCACTAGCCTCACATGCTGGCTCTGAAGCAGGCAGACTGGGTGGAGGTTCGGGCGGCTGCTCACACGCAGAGCTGAGTGTGGATTGGGAATGGGCATCACGTTCAAGCTCTGTTAAAAGTTCAGATGGGGGTTCGGGAGGCCCTTCAGTGCCTAAGTCCACACACTGGGTCCGGCAGAGCGGCTGGTGGGTGTTCTTACTGTGAGTCGAACCTCCGTCTCCTCCATCTGAGTCGGTACCTGGAGCGAGGGTGGAGCTAGAGCTCAGCGCTGACTCGCACTCTGCGTCAGACCCACCATTCTCCTCCAGGACAGCCAGCGGAGGGGTGCTAGCGGTGCACTCCCCCTGCTCCTCCATAGCAGGGGGCCCGTCAGCGCCGCCAGCCTGCCGGTCAGCCCCTGCTACGTGCAGATACTCCAAATCCAGCCCCAGGTCGAGGATATGGCCTGAACCTGCCTCCACATGGTCCTTCTGACCCATGGATCTGTCACAGACATCCAGCACACGGGGCTGTCTGCTGCCCTCTCACAAATCTCGACTCATTGGTACCTAAAGAAAAAAAAGTGGAGTGAGTGAGGAAACTGTTTATAAAAGAGCAACTTTTATTTACTCCAAAAGGGACTACAGCCTATAAAATGAGTACTATGCTTTATTAAATAAGACTACAAAGGCACCAGGAAAATGTTCGTTCAGATTATAAATCAAGTAGGAAAATTGGGTAGTTTTTCCTGGTGGACTAACTATGCAACAACAATTGTTGAAGTGCGTTTCTCTGAATTCTACTTTTTACATTTTCATTTATTGGCTGTAATAAATGCCAATCTTGATATACTGGCAAATAGCTCATATTGGCTCTACTAGTTTTTTCAACCAGTTGTCCCCTGCTGATCATTAGAAGGAAAACATGTTTATGGCACTTTCACACTGGCTTTTAAATCAGCTCCTAAAACCAGTTTAGTTCAGGTTAGGTTATAATAGTTAACAAAAGCTAAAGTAAAAATTGAAACTAAGTAGGAATTAATAATTAATCGGACTATAAAAATAATGAAATTTACTGCATATGTACATAAGTAAATTTAATACAAAAATTGATGATGAAATAAAATATAAAATAAAAACAAAAGTCTAATAACTCTGAAGCCAGTTAGAGGATGCACTCAAAGAGAAACTGCAGAAAATGTGACTTTTTTCTTTGCTACTGACACACACTGTTACTCAAATGCAAATCTGTTGTTATATATGATCAAATGGCACAAACGCTTCTAGGGAAATTGGGTAAATCCCTACTTAAACTTATAGGATATGTGGGTGAAAACCTTGACTGTAACGTGTGGCATCTGCTACCAAAGCAGCCGCATTTCCAAAATGAGGATCTGCGTTCAGGCTTATGATAATGATAATTTACAGCCAACACTGACTATGCCTTTTAGGAAAATCTGGCGTTTCAACTATACTTTAATATCTAAAATGCTCTGACTGGCTGTGTGGAGCAGTTGGGGGTCTCGGCTGAGGCACAGGCTGGCAGACACAAAGAGCTGATGGGGCCTCTCATCCTAATTAATGGACTCCCGCGTTTTTTTAATGTCTGGCCCAGTGTTTTTTTTCTTTTTTATAGCATCACGCCACAGCACATTAATCTACAGGGGGACAGAGGGTGAACAGTTAAAAAAAAAAAAAAAGACACCAAGCTGTTAGCGCTGAGGCGGTTGGACCCTTCTCCCTCTCTCATTCTACCTGGTAATTAAGCCCCATATGCTTCTTCCCACCAGGGTGATCAAGTCAGTCATTAAAACATTGAAGAGTCTTCGAGGCTATGAAGTCAATCAGGATATTGTATTTCAGCATCAAGTATGAGGCTGGGCTTGTCTGACCTGTAATAAAGATTTAGCTGCAAACAAATTGCAAAGAAAGTTAGTCTGAGATAATGAAATTAGAGGCCTAAGAGAAAGACGGGACACTCAAAATACTCCAGAGGTGAAATCTGCAGGGAAATTCCACCACAGCAAAGATGGTTTTAGAAGTGAGAAAAAAAAAAACTTCCCTCCATAAGACTGCTGGTGTTGTGGGAGGCTAAGACTGGAAGGCCCTTTTTCCACTGACACGGTGCCAGTGCCAAGTACTGGAACCATTCAGCGCTTTTTCCACCGCAAAAGTGCTCTGCGCTCAGCCGAAAAACAGATTCCATACTGGCACTGCAAACTAGCTGGTCTAGAACCAAGAACATGTGACGCAAGCAGCAGAAGGGCGTGACTCTGCCCTCTCGACGTTTTCTATTGTCAGTGAACTGGGGATAGACTGGTGTGTTTTACATGAGAAAAGCGATGCAATTTACTCTGCTGTGAATTAGGTTCGGCCCTAAGGCTGAACTTGCTGCTTTGTATCTGTTCATAACTGATAAAAGTGCATATTTGTCGTCTTGCTCGTAATTGCTGTCTGTGTTTACCTCTGTGCCACACACAGAGGTAAAGGGGAGCGTGTTCTGCTACATTTGTGCCTTTCGGCTTCTGTTTCCAGACTCCCACACTCATACGTAAAGGGTCAGCTCGCAAAGCAGTGGAAACGCAGGCTTGTTCTTAAGTGGTTTGCTGGTTCCTTGGAACCGGTACCAGCACCAGCACCTTTTCAGTGGAA
>VUQJ01006352.1:7097-19740 GCA_015108635.1 Andinoacara biseriatus
GTACTTTTCTCCATTTTCATCTCTTTCTTATTTTTGAATCATGAACATTCACCTTGACTGAGGCAAGTGAGGCCTGCAGTTCTTTAGATGTTGTTCTGGGTTCTTTTGTGATCTCCTGGATGAGTCGTCGATGCACACTTTGAGTAATTTTGGAAGATCGGCCGCTCCTGGGAAGGTTCACCACTGTTCCAAGTTTGCTCAAAATAGTTTTGGTCTCTACTGTAAATGTCCTATTTGTGACAGCAGCGGTGGTGGGAATGATTTTGTTATTATTGACCTGTTTGAACTGTATTACAAGTTATGCATTATTAGGAGTGCTGATCAGTCAGCTGGAACTTTTCACCGTATTTGTGATGTTGGTGTCTTTTAGGCATTTTTAGGGCAGTTAACTGATGAAAAAATGGCTTCCTGTGTAAACAGTAGAGCGTGAAATTTGGCAATTTTTGTATGTTAGCACAAACTAGAAGGGCACTCAATAGAGTTTATACCTCACCCTCCCCAAATTTTCTAAATGCCAATACTACACTACAATAGAATCCACCCAGTGTTGTGATCCTCCATCATAATTACTAGAAACTTATTTTACTGGCTTTTGAAAACTGTAAAATATGATTTCATATTTTTTATTAAAAATTGGTCTTGATATATCTTATGTTTATGTACCCTAATGGCATAATAAGCATCATTTAAAAAATAAATGAAAAAAAAGAAAAACAAATATTTGCTTAGATATGAACTGTATATATATATGTGAATCTGATTTTTGTGATTTTGTGTACCAAATTACATTGTGATAGTTGAAAAACTAAATGAGATAGGAATTTTTAAATTTCGCCAGTGATGAGAATGGGATTTTTTTTTTTTTACAATCTTTGGAAAAGTATTGGTGACCTTTACCTTTGACCTTGAAAATGAAATCATATATTCTTAGGCCCCTAAGGAATATTTCCAGAAAGTTTTATTAATTTTAGTTACCAGATAATGTAAATGCGTTGGTATTGCCTCTATGGTAAAGAATCCTTTTTAAAAATTTCTGGGTCCCGAAGGTGATCCAGATCAGCACCAAAATGTAATCAAGTGTTCCTTGTATAAACCACAGCAATCTAGAGGTTTTCATTGAAATCCATTCATAATTTTCCTAATGATCCTGCTAAGAGAGGCAGACAAACGAAACCGAAAACATAACCTCCCCCACCTATGGGTTGGCAAGGTAATTAGCAGGTATCTTGTGTATGATGTACCTGTACAGTCTATTGACATCCCTTGCTAACCAAGTTTAAAAGCAATAACTAATACATAAGCACCCCAAGCTCTTTCCTCCAGAGACTGGTGACTTCTGGCTCCAAAATGCAAGATTCATAACAGGACATCAGAAACTGACATTACCGAGTCCATCTTTACTGGTAAAGTAAAGTAAAGTAAACTTTTATTTATATAGCACCTCTCAAGACACATATCCAAAGTGCTTCACAACAGTAGAACTAAAGTAGAGGAAAGAAAAAAACAACTAACAAAACGCAAGTCTAAAAAGATGAGTTTTTAGCTGTTTTTTTTTTAAAGACACAAATCCACAGCTCTCAAGCACAAAGGGAGAGTGTTCCAGAGTCGGGGAGCTACTGCAACAAAAGCTCTGTCTTCTTTTTTTTCAGTCTTGTATGATGCAAAGTCAGTAGGCCCTGATCACATGATCTCACAGACCTGATGGGGATGCACGGATATAAGTGTTCACAGATGTAAGCTGGTGCTTGTCCATGAAGAGCTCTAAAAGTCAGGACCAGAATCTTAACCTGGACTCTGAATTTAATGGATTCATTAAGTTGAAGAAAGCTATCAGCCATCCAACTTTTGAAAGATTTGAAGCACATAATCAGCATTAGTAACTTAGAGACATGTTCAGGTTTAAAGGAAATATAAAACTGAATTTCATCAGCATAACAGTGATAAGAAATGCCCTCAAAGGTGTTCAGGATATGCTGTAAGGGGAGCAAATATAACAAAAACAATAAGGGCCCTAAAACAGAACCTTGGGGCACACCACAGGCAAGGGAGGCCGAAGAGGACCTGTACTCAGAAGCAGCCACACAAAAGCATGAAGTGAAATACTCTAAAGCAGACCCAGATACACCCACCCAGTGTCTCAGCCTATCGAGCAAAATTTGATGGTCAACAGAATCAAAAGCAGAAGTAAGGTCAGCAGAACAGAACATTTTTCTGCATCACTTCGCAGCAAAATGTCACTGGAAACTAAGAACTCTACAAAAACTGCACTGATATTTATCGAGGATACTGTGTTTGTCCAGGAAGGCTGTAAGCTGCTTAGCTGCAACCTTTTCTAAGATCTTAGATAAAAATGATCATTTTGAAATTGTCTATAACTGTTGGAGATAGAAGGGTCGAGTTTGGATTTTTTTAAAAAGCGGGTGAATGACAGCATTCTTAAAATAAGTGGGGACTTGACCAGAGACCAATGAAGTGTTAAATATTGAGAGCACACAGGGACTGATATGCTGAAAGACATTTTTGAATAGAAATGCAGGTAGAATGTCAAGAGAACAGGAAGATGCTTTCATTGAGTCCACTAAATTTTCCTGCTCAGGTAGAGAAATAGGAGAGAAGCTTTCTATAATGGCAGGCTGAGCTGGAGCAGGAACAGCCAGTGAAGAACCTGATGGGGAAATATTAGTTCTCACAAGGTTTTGAGTACATTATCCTCTTCCTGACTGCTTTTCACCATGTGACCTCCACCACCCTGACTGATCTCTAAGACGGTGTGACTGACACCCAAGGAAGAAAGCAAAAGAAAACCAATCATACTTTAAAAAGCTGTTTGTGACAGAAAAAGTCTGTCTTTATAATTCATCAGTTTAGTCTGTGGAAAGGCTAAACTTGAGGATTCAAATAAATTTTATAAACTAATGAGTGAGTTTGGGGGTCAGGGGCTTGGCTACTGTGTAGTAAGGCAGAGGCCGTTATAGCGATAACAAAAAAAGAAAAGTTTATGCCTTAGTGGAAAATTGAATAGCTGCCATTTGACTTAATCATCTTAATTCTGTGTTTGTGGTAAAATGAGAATAATTCAGCTAATATTTCCCCCATGTAAAGCTCAATCTTCTTTAATCACCGAATGTCCTACAGGACCATGGATTTCCAGTGTTCATTTAGTTGTAGACATTTTAAACTGTTTGATGTACATAAATAGCAAGTTGATAGAAGGCTTGGATGTCCAGGATGGAGGTGCTTGATGCAGAGATTCAAGACACATTTCAGTGTTTGTGCATGTCTGTGTGTGTCCAGTCTGTGTAACCTCTATTCTCAGAGCCTTGATGGCCATGCCTGGGGAGAGTGATGATAAATGGTTGCTTTCCTGTAATTTACCTTCAGGAGAATGGATGGAGCTGGCCTGTTTGGTTAGAGGGTGGGGATATGAGGAAAGAGGAGACTGTAGGTGAGCGAGGGGAAAAGGAGGAGGAGAGTAAAGAGATTCCTGCTTTGAGCCTGACTCTGGAGTTGGGTTTCCTCCAAGGTGAGGAACACATTAAATGGTGTGTATATATTGTGTGTGCGTGCCTCATTGTTTATTTACAGAGCCTTAGCTCTTGCTGCGTTCATAGAGGAGGGGAGCCACTCTACCTAATATTCTCGTCTTCAAACCCCCATCTAGCCCCCAAGAGTGGAAACATACCAGAGCAGAGTGCCAACTGTGTGTGAGCAATGGGAAAAACACACACGATCAATTTTATATAATTTCTGCAGCTAAGGCTAATGGCTGCTATTAAAGAGACAGATGATCAACACAAGGCACAGTTCATTAACTAATAATTTATTTTTTACCATTTAGATTAAAAAGTCAGTGGTTCATTGCCTCAGAGGAAAATGTACAAGGAAGACTTTGATATAACAGAAGTGAAAAGCAGTGCTGGACTGAGGGCAGGATCCCTTTGTTCCCAAAGAAAGGTAGGTGGATCATTTTTTGTGTGAGTGAACCATTATTCCCAGGACGGTAATGTAACAGAACATGGTGGGCTCTGTGTGTCAGTTTCCATCTGTATCTCTATAGGAAAAGCAGAGGGTTCAAGTCAGTCACATTTTTACTCCATTCACCTCAAAGTCATTTACAATTGGGTGGCTGTTGTCTGGAAACAACATAAAACTGAAAGGAATACATTCTGTGTAATATCTGAACCACGTCTTCTGGTCGTGATCACAAAAGCATATGTTCCTGGTTTCTACATCCATATAACATCCATAATCATCTGGTTTGTACATCCATAAATGTGAGTCATCCCAGGCTAAGTGATGCTTTACAAAAGACAACATAAACGGCAGAGGCAGTTCAGCACATATTTACAATATTAAAAATGCATCAGGACAAGCCAAACGTGTGGATGAAAATGATACACGCCCCCACACAAAAAAAAAAGGGAAAAAAAAAGAAAAAGAAAAACATGGGAAGTTCACCAAGAAAATGCATGTGATAATTCTTCATCGTGGACTGTGACAGAAGTGGCGAAAAAAATAAAACTTCCCCACCCCCACTTCAAATAAGTTTTCTCTCACCTCTCTGCAATGTCACTTGTTTGCTCGGGAAGGTTAATTAAACACACAAACTCACACACCTGTGAATGCTATAAACGCTGTGGAAAAAAAGGGGGGAAACAAAGTGAAGCAGTTATGGCCTCAGTTCCACTGCCAAGCTGCTGGGCTTGTTAATATAAAACAACAGGACGGCTCTCTCTCTGAGGCTCACAAAATAGCTTTCACAAGCGCTACACTTCCACCCCCCCCAACCACCGCCCACCAGCCCCCAAAATCTGATGAATTTTAACCTCCTATTTTGATTCCAACATTCAGGGTGGGCACTTAAGAGGAGGGGAAATGGAGGGTTGGTTCATAGTTCTCAGTCACGTGACTGACAGAGCCTTGGAGGGCAAAACCGCTTACATGCCAATACTGGACACCCCACAGAACTGCAGGACAACCGTGTGAATTTTTCATCTTTTTCAATCCATGAATATTTAGATCAACCTATTAAAAAAAAAAAGAACAACAAAAATGTGGTCACACTGCAAAGCTTTTGGAGCACAACTTTACACAGCAGCTGTTTATCTTATTGCTAGTGTCAGTTTCAATGACATGACAACTGATCTTGACAAGATCAGTTGCTCTGGAGGAGGGATTGGCCACTGGAGCTGTATGGCAAGGTTAAGGCCCCAGTATACCTGCCACGTTGGTCGCTTTGCGTGATGCTTGCAGTGTTAACACACAGCCACAGGCATTTATGCAGTATTCAAAACTTTGCATGGAAGCAAGGAAATTGCCAAGTTTTTCTTATTTAACGCCCCCACCCCCCACAGTCTCATCTTTTCAAACGGTGGCAACATCGCTTTCTGTATAATCTGTGAGCTTCTGTACTGAAATATCATTAAAATGGCGGTAAAAACTGACAAATATACCAGCTGTGGCGGCAGTGATAAAATGCACAAACTTACAAAAACAAAATAAAAAAATTAATTAAAAAAGGGGTGTACAACCGGCAGAAATGGCGTCAGTTTGATGTCAACTTTGTCACGCAGTCACCACAAAGCTGGTATAATGAGGCCCGTGGGCCTGAATTAGACTGACATTGGTCCTACATATGTAACCGGAAATCCACTCTGAACTCTACGCTGTAACCTACGACAAGCATTGTGATTACCGTGTAAGGTTTAGGGGGGATTTCTGGTTACATACATAGGCCCCACAAAGACCTAACGCATGAAATCTAATTCAGGCTTTAGGAGAAATGTGTTCCTATGCAGTGCCATAAGATTTACTAGCAGGCTAGTTATACAAGCGACACAGTTTAACAACTATCCAGCATTTTTGGTGATACATAACGGGCAAAAAAATAACCAGCAGGCATTGGGGAAAAAGCCTTTTTTTGCCTTCCAAGTGGGGGTTCCTATAGTGTGACATGTCACTTAAAAACTAGAAGAGAAAGAATTTTGTGGAATTCCTTGATGAGGGTGTTGTGCGCTCGAGGAGCCGAGACAGGCTTCACGGGGAAATAGTTTGACAATTCATCGTAATGCCAGACTTGCATACCAGGATGAGGACGCATGTGCTACTGTAACACCACCTGTCTGACAGGCCACTGTGGACTGCCAGCACATAAATAAATGATTGCTTCTGCATTTTTGTGAAATTCCAACAGTGGGATTTGTGCCCTCAGCATAGCACCATTATAAACTGTTTGTTTTGATCTTCATTGCCATTTTTTTTTTTTGTGTGTGTGTGTGTGTGTGTCTGTGTGTGTGTCACATCAGAAATTGCGGTGGCTTAGAATCCATTTTGGTCACAAGTTGTGTGTTTGCATTGGATCATAAAAAAATGCGATGAGAGAGAGAAGCATGAAGAGCCACAATCATTTGAACAACATCTAATCATGTTCAGAGTTCATAACAGCATCAATTATCACGCCACCCACATTCTGAGTTCTAATAACACTTCATAAACACAATCAGGCCACTCACCTGCGTGACTGTGTCGTTGCAGACTGACTTACATTCTCAGAAAACAAGACCTACAGTGCAGTACTATACACCACAGAGGAGTCTGGTAGCCTCACTTTCTTCACTTATCTAAAAACACTAAATACACGACATGCAAAATGGGTTTAAAAGGAGCGTTTGGGGTTGGAAGGAGGGAGTTCGTGGCTGACACACAGACAAGAGCAGAGGAGAGACACTTTTGGAGGAATGACAAACCAAACATGCCGCCAAAGCCAAAGGAGCGTAACCACAAGCTAGCATGAGATGCCTGTAGGAACACTCACCGTTATGTGAGCTTGATGTGCCCCTCAACTAAACTGTGTGTTTATATTGTACTCTATTTAAATAAATTGTAAAGTCCTTTACAAAATGAAATAACTGCAAAAGGCAGATAAAAAGCTTGAGAGCAACCAGATGGGTCTCTCTGTGGTTTTCGTTGATCCTGACTTTCATAGTCCCTTAATTGAATTTAAAAAACTGACTACTCTTATTTGGCAAAGCATGACAGGGTTATGCATTAGGGTGGGCAAGTGGTGGAAGATGACCTGGGATGTTTTCCTTTGGATCTTCTTGCTCATATTGGTTTAGTTCTCTCTGTCTCGCTCTCTCTCTCTGCTCCCTGTAAAGTTTTGATGGACCAGCAAAAAACCACAAACATGCAAACTTAACAAAGCACATGAGGACTGAAATATGATCCTCGCATGTCATAATACAATCAGTGAGCACTAAAAAAAACTTTCCAGGCTCATTCATTGTGTCAAAATACGGAGAAAAACACAGCTACGTTGTTTATCCGACTTGTTTTTTGTTTTTACTGCATGAAAAGGAACTCTTGTTTCAATCTCTTATTGTGGCAAACAAAAGCCTGCCAGTCCTGGTCAACACAATAAAATGTTCGGCCATTTAAAAAGACATAAATGACAGTGGCCACACAGCAACGTTTGGGAGAACTGAACCCAGCGGAAGAGATTATCCACGAAGTGAAAAATCTCCCTGGAAATATTGGCATTGTTCTGAAATTCCGGCCACTTGTCCACACCGCTCAATCTTTCTTCCACAAAAAGCGACAAGCAATGAGTCATGATGGCGACTCTACAAACCACTCACGAGAGGGACTAGTGGTGAAGAGGCCTGGAATGTGACGCATGCCGAGGGTTCTGCTCTGCTTAAAATGAAACGAAAGGGATACATCTCAAATAAGGACGTGGATGGCTGAGATAGCAAGTAGCCACACAAGGAATACAAACTCTATCATGAGCAGTGGCATCACATACTTGAACATATAAGAGCCTACATGAGCAGTTTATTCTGTGAGGGCTGTGTGGTGGCGGCAGCAGCAGCAGTGGTGGTGTGACTGAGGTTTGCTGTGGAAAAAGTCCCTGCAAAGGGAGCCCTTGGTTCGTCATAGGACAAAAGTACTACAGTCCAAAGAAGGTACTGCAAAAGACCTGGAGAAAGTAGGCCCATTTTGACAGGAAAATGCTGAAGGTTATCAGGTGGCCCAGCTTGTTTCAATTAACACGTGAGGTGGCCAAGCTGGAGATCTGCAGCTCGTCTTGTTGCTGATATCAGTCTGTGAAGTGATAAACACTCTATAATAAAATCCTCAGAGAAGTGTGAGGTGTGAGCATTGGTGGTCTTACACGGGAGTACCTTAAGGTGGCAGAAGACAGTCAGTCTTGACAGGAGGTGGAGGTCGGGGAGTTGCATTTGGAGAATGGTGGGGAGGGTGGACAGTTCCGCTGTCGTCGTCGAGAGAGGGAATGGCACCTGTTTTTGTCTACACTTCACACCCTTTTTAATGGTCCCTTTTTAAGGCAAACCAATCAGACAAAAAGACAAGTGGCCTTACAAAGACAAAACTTGAAAAATAAAAATGAAAATTATACAATATACACAAAACGTGGTCCTTAAAACAGGCAGGGTACATGCAGTCTTCGTAATGTGCAGCGTTCCCACAATGGAGGGAGGAGGAGGAGGAAAAAGGGTTCGAGGGAAGAAAAGTCAACAGTCAGGATTTGTGGATGAGTGCCATGGAGGGAGAGGTAGGGATGGACGCTGCTTTTCCCCATCATGCTTTGCTACACTTCCCCTTCTTCTCTTTGCGCTGGAACTTCCTCAGACGTCTCGTCCAAACGTCTCTCCACTGGATCACCAGGCTGTTCTTATCAGCCACCAAGCCTACGCGCTCCGCCCCCGGACTGCTGGGTCCACCTCCAGGACCGACTCCTGGACCCGTTCCACCTTCGGAGCCCCCCATTACCAAGAATCGTTTGCTCATCTGGATCTTAGGACACTTGCAGGCTAAGTCCTTCATGTGTACCCACAAGATGTTGTCGCCTCGCTTTAAGGGTTCGCCCCGGCTCTTGTACACAGATACCACGCTAATGGAGAACTTGGCCCAGTCCCCCACCGTCTCCATGTCCAGCACATTCACTTGGACAGCTGGGAACACAAATGCATTCAGGTAAACACAACTTTTTACATTTATTACTTATGGTATGGAAAGTAATTCTGCTCTCTTACCATAATCCTTCTTGCAGTATTTCTTCATGTTGATCTTCAAGTTGCCTTTTACTGGTTTACAGTAGGACTCACAATCTGCAAAAATACGGAGAATCAAACTCACACCTGAAATGCAGGCTGTGACTCCAATGGCTCGATGCAATGAGAGTCATCCTTCATTTTGACAGATCTGGGAACCAAATGTTGCATAGTGTTACTAGTAGAAGTTGGGGTGATTTCCTTGGGAAGAATATCATGGCAAACGGAATCCGCAGATTCCAAATCCCAGTCACTTGTGAACCCTCCCTTTGGGACAGCTTTTTGACACAAGCATCAATCTTTTTTTTTTTGGTGAAAATGTGTTTAAGCTTTTCTAGATTAAGCACAGTCACAGCACTGGTGTAAAAGGGTCATATGCATCTTTCACATTTGCTCAGACTTACTGGGAGAGTGTAATAGATAATTTACATTTAAAATTTACTGTGATGATAAAGTAGTTTTGGTTCTGGTTTCGATATAGGAGGGGCAACTTTTCCCCTTCAGCCATTATTTTTTTTTTATTTTATTTTTTTCTTAACAACAAAAAATACACATAAATTATATGTACTTTTTAAATACATGTGTATTCTTTTCACTAATAAGTGAATACGCTTACACTTGCCGTAGCAAACTGACTGATGGGGCCAAAGGCTGAAAGGAAAACTGGAGCAGGCTAAATAATGTTGCGCTTGGTGTGGTTTTTGAGTGCTAAAAAACAGCTTCTGACAAATCACACATCAAATCCCTGCAACAGCCAGTGCTGGGAGGCAAGTGAAACATACCAGAGAAGTAAAAGTGTTCAGTTTGACATGTTCTCTGGGGCCTTGAGGAAAGGCAGAGCGCGGTGGAAGCAGGTCATGGTTGGATGAATGTGGATAGGCCTTGGCTGCCAGAGTGACAACTAAGACCACACGTTGGACAGATGACCTCTGCTGACCATTAGTAGGTGGGGTTGCAAATGATGTGGTTTTACGTTTATGAATATGACAGCCCAAATTGATCTGTTGGCTGACTGACCATTCTCTGATCTCTTCCTGACCGCCTCTAAAGGCCAGCCATGGTTTGGTTTAGTTGTTATGTGTCCTCCAGCATCTTTTTCAATCCAACTTTTCCCTTCACACACATTTTGGCCAAAGAGCACTCCTGTGGTGTTGGAAACACTTTGGCGCTGGATTTCGCCATTTGGAACTGAAGCAACGACCTTTCTTTCTATTATACGACCCACAGCTTACCTGCAACCCAAGTAAAATTGAAATGATTGAATTTATTTGTAATTTTATGTTCAGGACTAGCTGTGTACAGCAACTTCATTGGACCAAAAAACTTGGAAAGAAGTTCTCACAAGATTTGAAAGCATATGCATGTAATTACGTCCCATGGTTTATTTTCTTGTGATCCTGAAATATTTATTTTGCCATCTCGGTATTAAAAGGCTTACTTCTCTGGGATTGGAAAACATGTTTTGCATGAACAGAATGAAAAGGGAAGGGGAAACTAAGAAGATGAGCACAATTAAATAAACTAAAAAAAAAAATGATGAAAGTGCAGTAAAACAATGATAAGAATCCCGTTTAAAATTTAAAGCATTCACTGTGCTTTTAAATCATCTGCCACTGGAGCTGTGGCAAGAAGAAACACTGTTTATTAGCAAGACTCAACTGTGGCTTGACACAGGCCACTGGATTCTGTGACTCATCGAATTTTGGATCCCCAAAATTCAATTAAAAAACTATGAGGACCCAAAGCGAGTTAAAAAAAATGTGAAAATGATGCATTGAAATTGCAGAAGAATGCCATGAGAGTCATTTTTCCAACATAGTTTTGAATCAGTTCTACTGAAGGGACATGAAAAGCTGACCGCTTGGAATGTCAGGACACAAAACCGGCAAACCACATGCTGGTAAGTGGACTGGTATCTATGGCGAGGCCCCTCGTTCCTTTCAAAAGGAAAAACCATTCAGTTGTTTTGCTTTCCAAAGCAAACCAAATAAAATTTCTGGACATGAAATGTCCCAGTTTAAAGAAGTAAAAAAATAAAGAGAAAAATTATGCTTTTGGGAATGTTTGAGTAAAAGGGTGTTGGATTGTTCATTTTTTGTGGAAGAACTAAGGAGGAGGAAGAAACAGGGGACCAAGGAACACATTAAAATGTCCAGGAAGCTTGGCTGTACATCAGCTGGAGATTTTAATAGCTAGAGAGAGGAGAAAAGGGAAAGAAAAGAGAAGATGTCAACTTTCAGTAACCTTGAGTGGAGGTGTGGATGTAGACGAGTTCAAAGGTGTATCAAAGGACATCATTTATTAAAAGTATCACAGCCTTCACAAGGTCTTTTTTTTTTACTATTAGGGAGCATGTGGTTTTCATGTAAGTATGCATGTATCAGGCATACATGTGAATGAGATACGCGTGTATTTCATTAGATGGCAGCCGTTTTTGTATACAGTGGCTAACCTGGTGTTGTCAGTGTTGAAATACTGGCTGGGAGACAGTATGCGTTTTCCCATGAAGCACCACTTACTGTTGGGTGTTCACCTGGAAAAGCTCTTGGTGAATTGCTCAATGACCCAGAAGGCCAGCCCACTGAAAACATGCACAATTGGCTCGAAGGCTGTCGATGCCCTCTTTCCCTTGAGCCCCTTTCACTGTGCCATGACAAGGACAAATTGCATCCAACGCCCCTTACACAAAAAGATTTTGGGGCCTTAGGTTTCTGATGGTGAAGCTCTTTCTGTGGTAGTTTAAGAAGGAGAAAGATGGGGGGGGGGAAATGCTCTGGTGTGTTCGGTAGAAGCTGAGGTGAATTGACAATCAACGACTCTTGTGTTCTTAGACCCTGTAACATTTTCCCAGGAAAGTAGCAAACAAGAAAGGGCTGCTTCTTTCTTTGGGTTAAAAAAAGGCCCAAGTGATGGAGGAAAGAAGCTACAAATGTAAGAAAAATTATTTTTAGTACCTATAACCTCGATAAAAAAGTAAGTACACCCTTGATCAGTTCTAAGGTTTCACGTGTTAACTGGTTTCACATCCAGCTTCTATCAGGTGATTCCAAATATGTTTTGATACAAAACCTTAGCTGCACCCATCTGTAAATGTAGTCATGGTAAAAAGAAAGTACACCCTGTTTGGATTCTGTTTGGTAGAATTCTCCTCAGCTAATTTAGGTCATTTTTTGTGGCGTTTGATCTTCATTGGAGCAATTTTATGTAACTATCTGCTCTGAGTCGCAATAATTAGAATGCCATGTTTAATTTGTTGTAACAGACCGTTTCTTTCTCCGGTTTTCTGTCCAGGCTTTGGACTGAGCTAATGGGTTAGCTTAGCTAGTTCACAATATTTACCCTAGAAACAGTCATGAGTTCTCATTAAACTCTCTGCCAGAAAGAATGGTTTTCATTTCACACTATTAGGTATATTTGGAGATTTATATTTGGAGTGTGCAACCAATTTTGGCCTTTTATGCAGACCACGGTACGAGCCATTATAAACATCCTGAACTCTGTGAATCAAGCTTTCAAAGTATACAGTATGTTACCTTTGAAATCTAAGAAGTTATAAGTCAAGAAGAAAA
>VUQJ01006370.1:7375-28625 GCA_015108635.1 Andinoacara biseriatus
TTTGTTGCAGAGCCAACAGACAGGTGCTTTAACAATGCCACCAGCTGAGGTTTGACCTCACAAACTTACTGCTGATTGCACAAAATTTTGTGCATACTGTATTTTCACCTATATGGAGTGAAGCTGTCAATATCTAAATTAAAATAATAAATGAATAGATGATTCAGTTTTTTTTTTTAAAAAGGCCATTAAATGTACCAAAAATTATCTTGAAAATAATTGTAGTCATAAATTAATTTTTTTTAAAATGTTACACAACATATTAAATCAGAAATATTTGCTTGTAGATTTATTTTTTGGTATACTTCCTGTTTTTCAGTTTTTTATTTGGTCCTTTGCTATTTTCATGTAATATTTATTTATTTTTTATTTATTTAGTTCTGACTTTGGTGGTTTCAGTCCTTTGCAGCTAACACCGATCCTGGCATATGGCCACCCTCCCTGAGTCTATTCAGTTTGTCATGTCAGAGTTCTTTGTCCCCACCGTCGCCAAGTCGCTCATAAACTTTTATTTCACAAAATAAAGTGCCTTAAAATGACTGGTGTTGTGATTTCACAATAAATAAAAACATAAAAGATAATAAAGTATAACTCAGCACAAATGCATGGAGCTCTCATCTTCAGGGCTTTAAAATGAGTAACGTTAACCAAGTGACGGAAATCCATTCAGTCATTCAGTGTTGCATGAAAGGAAGCAAAATTCAGAAGCCTCTTACCTTTATTTGTTTCAGCTTGCGGATTATGTCCTCTTTGTTGCGGTTCAGGCGGCTCAGGTGGTCATTCAGCATTCCCATCTTATGCTGGAGGCTCTGAAGGGCTGACTCAATTGCAGACCTCTTGGAAGCAGGCACCTGGTCCAGGAGACCCACAGAGGCCATGGGCTTTCCATGGTGTTGATGGTTGCCGCTATGCTGCATGATGCTGGAGAAGATGTGTTTGTAGACATCCAGAGCGGTGATCATCAGCTCTATGTCATTTTTTCTCTGTAGAGGAGAGGAAGGGTTTGTAGACCAGTAATGAGTCTGTTCATAGATTGGTCTCTTTATTTGCAAAAACAAGGAACAGATTAACAGCGTAACAAACAGTGACACCTGACCAATAATACCAGAAAAGAGTCAACAGCCCCCAAATATCTTCTGCAACATTTTCTTCAAGCTTTTGTGCAGCATCTTTAAGCATTTCTTGTGGTCCACCTTTATTACTTAGGTGGCCAGTTTAGTCCTGACTAACCTCTTAACAATGACCAGGTCACTTTCAATCCATCTAATGTTAGTTAGCGTTAGTGTTTGGATTAGGTTAGGGGACCAAGGAGTGTTAACTCAGAGCACAGGCACTATCAAACTTAATCAAATTTCCCCATTACTGTGTAAAAAATTAAAGAAACAATATTTTATAGAAAAAGGCTAATCTAATGGGAAGGCTAGTGGTAAATGTGATACCTGAGACGTGCCACAGAGAGTCAAAGTGTACACTATGTAGAAAGGGTGAATTTCATTGTTTTCATAGTCAGAATCCTTCTTTGTGAAACCCACTCCTAGACACAAGAACACTTTTAGCTTGGTGTTTGCTAATTGCTTCAGCCTGAAAAACTGAAAGGTTTCCTATCATCAGCCATATTTGGAGCCCCTCAAGGCCTGACACTGGGTCCCGTTTAGTTTTTAGTGTACTTGATTTGTCTTGGCTGCTTAAGCCACCATCTCAGAATAACTCAGTGTTTCTCAAACTAAGGGCCAGGCTGCACTGATGGGACACAGAGGCAATGCAGGTGAGGCTGACCAGTGTAAAAATCTGGAGTAACTGGAATAACTCTGGAGACTTTTGTAGGAAAAATAATCAAAATAGTGTTTGGTGAAGCTATGGTACTGAGCTTTGTTTTACTGAAAATGTCCTTAGATCCCTTTTTATTATTAATGAATGGTGTGGATGAACTGTGTGTGTCTACCTCGCAGGAGACGTTGATGCTGTTGATAAAACTGAAGAGCTCAGTGTTTCCAACCTCTGCCTGCTTCAGCCCCTAAAACACAAAAAAACAGAATTTATTAAATCTATAATTAAGCCACCGCTCATCCACCAACAGGAGGTGGTTCAGGCTCTTCCAGTTGGCATGTCAAATGCTTTTAGAAAGTTCTAAGTGTCATGGTTTTATTTTATTTTTTACTTCATTTTTAAATCTAGCTAGAATGACAGTCCAAGCATTTGATTACTTGTGAAAAAAAGACATTTAGAAAGACATATAGAAATAAAATAAGCATTGGTGGAAAAGAAATATATGGAAAGCCTCAGGGATGTTAGAGTGATATTATAGTTTGGTTGCATCTGCAGAAAACTAAAATTAATAATTGACAATTTTTTTTCTGGTGATCAAAAGGAGATTTAAAGTATCCTATGACTGCACAATACACAATTTTTTTAATACACGGTTGTACATATTGCCTCTTTCTTTTTGAAACATGGTGGAAATCAGAACTAACCACAAGCAGATGAACTGGTTTCAGTTCATCTCTACAAAAAAAAAAGAAAACTGTTTGAGAAGTGTGTCAAATTTTATCACAGTCACCATTAAGTCACAACAATTGTTTTTGACAATACTTTTATAAATATATTATGCCAAGTCAGCTCAGCAATGTAACAGCAATTCAAAAATAGCTCTGAGTTAACAGTAATGTAAGTGGTTCAAAAATAAATTCATTAGTTTATATTGAAAGTGTGTAGATGAAAATTTGCCACCATGATTTTAATCGAATTCAAATATTGGATTAAGAGGAGCCCTCGCTGAAAACATTACAGTGTTTTACTTTGTGGGCACACACCTGAAAATGATCACAAATTATTTCTCTGATTTAAGTTTAAAGAAATTAGTTTCTAAATTAAAATCTAAATTTTGTGCTATTGCTTAAAATATCACAAGCAAACACGAAGCTAGGTGTAAAACGACTGAGGATCTAAAATCGAGCCTTGCGGGACACCACAGATAAACTTACCAGTTCATTTGCGATGAGCTCCTGTGTGTCTGTCAGTGTGCTGGAGACATGCTGGCAAGGAGCACCATGCTGGCGAGGAGCCCCAGAAGCCAACACGACTCCCAGTAAGACCAGCAAGTACACTGAAACGCTGCACGAAGACATATTCTACCAGGAAATTCAAATCGAACTACTGTAAAAACCAAAAAGTGTCTTCTCAGATGAAAGCTGATAAAGTGCGACAGTGTCTTGTATAGTCACTGATACTCTCTGTTGACCTGCAGGTCTTTATATACAGCTGTCTGTATCCTTGTGGTCTGTGGGCTGTGGTTCTGCAGCAGAACCAGAAACAGCAGCATCAACATGACTTTTCCTCTAAAACTAACTCTACTGCTGCTAAACATGCACACACAGGAGACTCCCTGGTCAGGTTTCTGTTCACTTCCATTCTTTGAACGCATACACATGCACAGATTGAGGGGGCTCCCTGGTCAGAGAAAGACCAGTTTACTCTGATTACGTGGAAACCTGTGTGTTTGATGTGAGTAAGTGGTTCCAGGGAAGCAGAAAACCTCATGTAAGCTTTATGAAACTATACAGAGCTTTTGTGCCTTTGTGCAAGCTTGTGCGCAAGTAAATGTTTGCAATTTTAGACTATCCACACATCTTTAAGTGGCTTTCAAAACGTGTGAAACTTAAACAGATAAAAGGCCAAACTATCATGAAACCATCCTACAGTAAAATACATAGTGATATTAATTTCATTTCAGTTTGCTTTTATTTAAAAACATAAGAGATAATCAGTTAATTAGGTTGCTTTTCAAGAAAAAACATCTTAGCTTCTCACCTCACAGAATCTTGTTTTGCTTTTGTAGCCAACCGTTCACAGACTTGCATGTTGCAAAGTCCAACTTTTACAGCAGAAAAAACTGTTTAGAGTCCCCTTCCAACAACTGTATGCAGGTATATGGATTTTATTAAGGTTTAACGTCGGGGGCACGACCTCTTTGACTGTGACTTGTGGCTTTGCCTCTACTAATTTGAGCCTGTGGCCCTCACTGCTGGTTTTGTGTTGTCTGTGCCTTTTGGAGCCTTTTTAATAACATGGCAGCTACATCCATCATTTATAATGATAATAATAACAATAATCTCGATACAATGCATGCATTAAATGTGCATATCCCTGCACAGACACATAAGAGTATAGGCTACCTGATGGGCTGAGGAAGGCTGATCAAAGGTTTAGATGCAACTATCTGCAAAGTGTGGTTGCCTCTTGATTTAAAATAATAGCATGGAGCAGATAAAAGGCCCTGATCAGGTGTTTGCAAGATCAACCGCTGGAAAAAGAGCTCAGCAGCTCTGCTGGGGAAGGTCATGTGAGGCGTGCAGACATGTAGGTTTTACTTTTGCAT
Organism: Andinoacara biseriatus; assembly: GCA_015108635.1. Classification (NCBI taxonomy): domain Eukaryota; kingdom Metazoa; phylum Chordata; class Actinopteri; order Cichliformes; family Cichlidae; genus Andinoacara; species Andinoacara biseriatus. The sequence continues at coordinate 11,751 of VUQJ01006370.1, forward strand.
TGTTTCTTAGTTGACAGAAGCAAGGCTTAGATATGTGAGATTTAAAGTTCAAATGAAGGTCAAAAAAGATTTAAAGCAGATTATTTGACTCTTAAGTGAAACTCTCAGGGATGAACACAGGGACCTCCGTAGAGCTAAAGTGAAACAATCGCTGAGGTTGGTGAGGCCTTTGAGGTTGTTAGTCTTAACAGCGAGTAGCGTCAGCACAGCAGTGGTTACAGAAACCAGTGAATGTGTGACATGTTACAATGGCAATATATACATATATACATATATATATATATATATATATATATATATTGTGTTGACTGCATCCAACGCTGCTGTACTGCACTGAGATCTGGTAACTGTGGAATACAGAGTACAGTTATCCTGAGGTACACTGAGGTCATAAAGGAATGAACTTGGTCAGCAATAATACTCAGGTAGGCTGTGGTATTGAAATTATGCTTAATTGGTTCTAAGGGGCTCAGAGTGTTCCAATATTCCCCACACCATCACACCACCAGCAGCCTGAAGGATGGATCCATGCATGTTTCTTACACTGAATTCTGCTGAGACTCAGCGGATCTTGATCCAATCTTCTGCTGGCCAGTTTTGGTGAGGCTGTGTGAATTGTAGGCTCAGATTAAACCCTGGAAACCCTAGAAGCAGCTCTGGAGTTTCTGAAACATGCCACATTCAAAGTCACCTTTGTCACCTTTCTTCTCCATTCTGACTGTTCGAACTTCAGCAGGTTCTCTTGGCCCTGTTGAGGTGTAAATGCACCAAGTTGTTGCCACGTGATTGGCTGATTAGATGTTTGCATTAACAATGAGTTCAACACGTGTACCTGATAAATTGGCTGGTGAGTGTGCACGTCCCCGTATGTGAGTTAATCACAGTTCCTGATTATGTGATAAAAAAACATTTTCTGTATTTATTTGTTTTTGCAGTTTGATTGCATGGTTAGAACTTAAAGGTAATATTTAAGCTGCGACTGGATTTTTTTTTTTTACTGTTACTGTTTTAGTTGGCAAATGTTTTATATGTTAAAGAAATAGGAATAATTTCAGGAACTGCTCTGAAGCTGGTGGTTACTGCTTCTGTGTTTTGACGTCTGTGAGAAAACCCGTGACAGCCTGACTGAAAAGCCTTCAGGCCTCAGGAGGCACAGTCCTGCAGCCAGGCACACAAATACAAACCTGCTCATCGAATTCCAGTCAGAGCTTAACCTGATCTTTATCAGGTGAGGCTGTTTCGACCTTTGGGTTTATTGCGTCTGAGTACATTTGGCTGTGATTATCTTACTGATTTGCTTCTGCACTGTGGTTTTGTACTTAAGTTACTGACACAGTGACTGACTAACTGAGCGGCAAACTTAGCCAATGATAACGGTCTGAAAAACCTGAATGCTATCAGTGCATAAAAGTGGTCACATTCATTCAGCCTTTCTCTGTGCTATTTTGAGAGCAGCAGCGTGTTGTGCACCAGGTCTCACGACATCAAATAGTCATCTCTGTACAGCGAACGCTCAGGCTGGTGGATGCCGTGAAAAGTTGATGAGGTTGTTCTTAACTTTCCCTCTGAAGGTGCTCAGACCCTGAAAGTTGTGATCTTTAAGTGTTGTATGAGCAGAGGTTAGTACAGTTAGGAGAAAAACCCTTTGTGTTTACACTGTTGTCCATTAAACCATCCATCATGAACGGTTCTTTTCGATATCCTCTTAACATCCAGAAGGTGAGCAGCGTTTTAGCCACATGCTAAACAAGAATAGCTCCAAAGGTTCTGCAGTGGTTCTGCTTTTGTGCTACACAGAGGTTGTAGCTCTCTTCTGCCACGTGTGGGTAGTATGAAAAATATATGGAACAACTAGTAATGTAGGTAATGTCTGCTTTGGTCCCACCTTGATAAAAACAGAAGTCATATTGTACAAATAATTATCATTATTCTTCCACCTCTCAATGCAGATTGTCTGCAAACATCATCGTCCACAGAGACTCCTGCCTGACCTCATCCTTCTCCATTGAAACAAGAAGGCGCTCAGAGTTTATCCCCGATGTAATCACACCTCCACCTTGAACCCATCATCACTCGTACTGCACACCGGTCCTCATGTCCTGCACCACCCTCACATACTTCTCTGCCACTCCTGACGTCCTCATGCAGATCCACACCTCCTCACAGATGCTTTCTGTAGATCCACAAAGACACAGTGAAGCTCCTTCTGTCTCCTTCTGCATCAATGCTCTCAAAGCAAACATCACGTCTGTAGTGCTGTTTCTCAGCATGACGCCATAAATTGTCGTAAAACAGTAAAAACTGTTCACTTCGACGTCCTTTGGTCATTCTATTTCCAATTCCAGAAAGTCTTACAACCATCACCCCCGAATGACACACAGTACACTCTGTGGAGAATACCTGTGGACAGTAGACATGCTGCACAGTCCAACTTGTAGATGGTAGGGGTGGGGTTTGGATTTGGTTAACTTCCATCACCATGGATGGATGGATGGATGGATGGATGGTTTTTAGAAATCTACCTTATCTAAACCAAACCTAACCTTAATCCTATCCATAGATGGACTGCTGGTCAACTGGGCAAATAAGGTTACAGCAGAGATCCATTTCTAGGACAGCTTGTTAGACTCTTACGTACTCTTTAATTTAGCATTTAGATGAGAAAAGCTTATGAATATATATTTAAGATACAGATTCATATTTTAAAACGCTGCCAAGTTTCTTTGATTCAAAGAGCCCAGGCGTGTTGTAGAGTTATTACTCATTGAATTTCGGGTGTCGCTTCAGATGTAAATCTTAAAATAATCCAGGGCTTAAAGGGGGTAATGACATTGGTTTTGAAATATGTAAATCAGTCACATACGGGTGTAATATTCATGTGTCCACATTGGTTGGAAGTGAAATTGTGGCGGGAAGAAATGCGATCATCATCGTGGGTTTTGGTGCCACTGCGCCAGTGGAAATATCATCACTGAAGGTTATGATATTAACGACGAGAGCAGAAATGTCAGTGCAGCAGGAAGACGTGCTCTCCTTGCATCATCTCTTCTGGTGGAAACGCTACCACAAGGCGTGCAATGACATCTGAATCATCAGTGCGGCGAGAAAAATGCCATTGCGCCGAGTGCAAAAATAATTTCTAGGTGTTCCCCGATAAAATGGTTTTAATTGAATCAGAGTTAATGAAAGAATTTAAATATTTACCTAACATACACAGCTGCAGGGTTCAAAGTTCACATTTCCTAAAACACAGATTGTAAATTTCAGTTTGCTGCTATGTTTTTACACAGCTTACTACTGTTAGTGAGTGATCATGGCAACCATATGAGGTATACCAAGAATTAAGTGGACAAGCTCATCTCTGTTTCCTTGAATTAAAGTGCCTGACACATCGTTACCAGAATAACGAGTGATGGATTTGGGAAAGGAGGCCCTAAAATGGAGATCCTGTTTCTGCTACAGCTCTAATTACTGTGCAAAAGAGCACTATAGAGCTGCTTTCATGCATTAAATGCTTTCTTATTGCCAGTCTGCGTGCAGATTGAAACCTAGCTTAAAAGTGAAACCTTCCCCCACTTTCTTGCTTGCGTCTTGTTTTTGCTTCTGATTTCTGTGAGGAGGTTAAAAAGGCAACAGACGTTTGATGTTTCTGCTGGCCTTTCTTCAGTGCCTCTCTGTAAGCAATAACAATATTAAAACACAAAGAAGTGGACTGATGTTACCCTGCTGGCAGCTCATCCACATTAGCATGTGAGCTAACATTAGCTTGCTAATAATCCCTGCTAACATTAAACAGAATGGGCACGTTCAAAAAAACTGTCTTGGTCATGGGTATGAACCCAAATCTGGGATAACTAATCCTATCGTATCTAAGCTATCTTCTAAATTTGCCTGGTGGATGAACTGTAAGCTATCTGACGTAATGTTACACAAATCCACCTGCAGATCCTGCTAATGTCAGGTTTAGGCTGTGGCTGGCATGGCAGAAGACCCCAATGGAAGACTCAGAGGCAGCGAGCGTAATTTAACTTAAAGCTTTTATTTAGAAAACCGTAGCATAACATGAACGTGGCATAACACACACAGCAGGGAGAAACCAACTACGACACAACAAGGGACAGACACAGACTGAGCACTTAAATACACAAAGGGAATAATGAGGGGAGTGGAAACATGCTGAACACAATACACTGATGAGACACAAGGAAGCAAAACTAAATACAAAGCACAAAAAACACAAGATCATCAAAATAAAACAGGAAGTGGAAAAACACAATGCATACACACACTTAACACAGAGAACCAAACCACACTATAACAATTCTAAATACTATACCACAAAGGGAACACTGGGACGTAAAACTAGACACAAGACATGAGACTAAGGAGTAAGACACATGGATGACAAGACAACATGAGGAAACAGGAACTCGGAAACAACAACCAAACACAAGACAAACCAAAATCCTTAGGCATGACAAATCAAACAATGCACACTAGGCCACCGGCCCAGGATCATGACAGCTCATGCTGATTACAGCTCAAGGCTGAGGCGCCTTCATTGCCCATTAATATATATGGAGAAGTGCCGGCATTTGTTTCCACAAGCTAACTGAGAAAACCAAAGTAGCCTTTTCTTGATGTAAACCAGTTAACCAACTAGCTCACCAGGCACATCATTAGAGACACCTGTTCACCTGCTCATTAACATAAATACCTAACAAGCCAATCACATGGCAGCAACTTAAAGTATTGAGGCATGAAGCTAAACATGATCAAGATGATGGAAAATGGTCAAGAATGAGAACGAAATGTGACTTAAGTGACTTTGAATGTAGCGTGGTTAATGGTGCCAGATGGACTGGTCTGAGTATTTCAGAAAATACTGATCTGCTGTGATATTCCCACACAGCCATCTCTATTCTTTACAGAGAATGGTCTGAAAAAGGAGGGATTCGAACATTCGAGCCATGCAGTAACATTTAGATGTAGGGTCAGAATTTGGTGTTAACATGGAAGCATGGCTCCATCCTCTCTCTCTCCCCTCAGCCCCAACCGGTCTCAGCAGATGACTGCCCCTCCCTGAGCCTGGTTCTGCTGGAGGTTTCTTCCTGTTAAAAGGGAGTTTTTCCTTCCCACCGTCGCCAAGTGCTTGCTCATAGGGGGTCGTTTGACTGTTGGGTTTTTCTCTGCAGTATTGTTGGGTCTTTACCTTTACCTTACAATACAAAGCGCCTTGAGGCGACTGTTTGTTGTGAATTGGCGCTGTATAAATAAAATTGAATTGAATTGAATTGAATTGAATCCTGCCTCGTGTCGTACGTTCGGCTGCCGGTGGCGTGATGGTGTGGGGGATATTTTCTTGGTGCACCTTGGGCCCTTCAGTACCAACTGAGCACCATTTAAATGCCACAGCCTACCTGAGTATTGTTGCTGACCACGTCCATCCCTTCATGACCTCAGTGTAACCCTGTTCTGACGGCTGCTTCCTGCAGGATAACGCAACACGTCTCAAAGCTCAGATCACCTCAAACTGCTTTCTTGAACATGATGATGAGTTCACTGTCCTCAAATGGTCTCCACAGTCATCAGATCTCAATCCAAATTTGGGAGAACCTTTGGGATGTGGTGGAATGAGAAAGTCACATCATGGATGCAGCTGACAAATCTGCAGCAGCTGAGTGAGGCTGCAATGCCAGCATCTTGTTGAATCTGTGCCATGAAGAACTAAGGCAGCTCCAACCTGGTACTAGTGAGGTGTACCTAATAAAGTAGCGCGTGAGTGTGTCTTTCATTGGTAGCTTTGTCATCAACCTTGTTTTCATTAGAGTCAGGTATACAGTATGTCACTTGCTCTGTAGCGTAGATCAGCATAGATTAGATTTAATCAAAAGAATATTTTAGTCTTTTTAATCATGCACTCTGTTACTAATCACAGAATGCAGGGCTGAGATAGTCATTCCCACATGCCTCTCAAACATGTGCTGACGTTAAGCATTCAGTGTAAACCTTAATTCGCTGGAATTAGCTTGTTCTGTTCTTTATTTTAAGGCACTCGTTATGTGTGTGTGTTTTCCTAGAAGTCGCAGCCTGGCTGTTGTTTTTTGTTGGTTTCTTTAGTGCTTCTTTTTTTTGCTTCTGGGCCAACTGTCAGTAACACAAACACACACCACATCCTCTTGTGGTGGAGGGTTGAATTTCTCACCTACATAAACTTGAATGGTACCAGTCACACTGCTAATTATCATTAAAGGTTCAGCCTCTGCACAGGAACAAAATCCGCTGGTCTGCTGCGTAAATGAAACTTTAAGCCTTTGGTATAGCGCTCCAGCGGGTAACCTGTCATTGCATTTAGCTGTTGCATTTTCATTGGTCAACCTCGCACAACTTCAACCCAGTTTCCAAAATGCAATTAAAACACAATGCCATGATCTGAAAATCTGTTAAAACCTTTATTTAAATTACTGTAGTGCACCACATAAAATCAGTTAATTTTCAGTTTAATAGCAGCATTTCCTGTCAAAGCAAAACTGGAACTCCGGAGACCCCTGGCTCATTGCTCACTGTAGGATTTCAGCTGCTCAGCAGGCTCTGCTTTTGTTTCATCATGCACCACATGTTTCCAATGGGAGACAGTTCATCTGGATAGCAGCTGATGTTGCACCAAACCCATGTACAGTCATGTGAAAGAGAGGGTTTTTGCAGGTGCTGTGAAACATCATCAGTCCACTGCATGATCCAGCAGCTTCCAGAACCTCCTTCAGCAGCAATAAGTTGCAGTGATGGTTTTCTCTGTGACTTCATCAGTTTCTCATTTCACTGTGGAGGAGTTTTGGTCCACTCTCCTTCACAGCGTTGCTTCATCTCAGTGAGATTTGCACCATTCATTCATGCACAGAAGGTCCCCCCGTAGTACTGAGTCAGGCTCTGACTGGGCCATTGCAGCACCTTAATGCTCGGATCATCGTCCTGTTGAGGAGCCCAGATCCTCAGCCCACCTCCCCCATGCAGACAGCTGGTGTGAGGTGTTTGTGGGTTCCTCCAAACGAGCTGCTGTGCATGATGGACAAACATCGCCACTTTGGTCCCGTCTGTTCCAGAAGTCTTTCGGTTTGTTTAGAAGCAGTTTTGCAAACCTCAGCCGTGCTGCCGTGTTCTTTAAAAGAGAAGAGGTGTTGAGGCCTGTAGAATCTGAAGCTCTTGGGTTGGCTAACACTGTCGCAGTATGGGAGACATTGGTGCAAATCTGTGCGGGCACCATCAGTGCTGAAGGATATATGTAGACGTGCACTTTCTCTTTCACATGACTGCAGTTTGCAGGCTTCAGCATTTTTAGTGTGACACTCTGTTGTGGAAAAAAATAAGTTCAGCTCTTACACCAAACTGATTTTGTGACGATTTATTGAAAGTAAGAATATAACCTTTGCAAAGGGATCAATACAGCACGTGCAGTCTTCTACTGGCGTTGACCAAAAAGCAAAATAACCACAGTTCCTTTATACTCACGTTTTCTCATATTCGCATACTTGGTCTTTGCACTAGAAAATTACAATTACATACTAAAGAGGTACACAGAGGTTGTTAGAGTTGAAAAACAAATTTTTCAGTACACGCTTCAAACAGTGTTTTAGAAAAGCTCTGATGACGAGGAGTTTCTGTCAGAGGTCATCTTACGGTCACTGTGGTCCACTAATGTCACACAGCAGCTATTTCCTATCACTGACAGTCAGGAAAGAGAGGTGGAGACGAAAGGCTGTAAGATGATGGAGACGGCTGTTTATTTTTTATTCTTTGGACACGTTTGATGTAAGTTACCAAATAAATGAGCCAAAGCTTGAAGATGAAGCCAGTTTTAATGCTGTACTTCATTAAGGTTGCCAGACTTGTTCAAAAATATGTTGTACTTCTGCAAACTAAATACAATCTAAGAGATGAATGTAAATTTATTGTACCTAAGGCCAGAAAAGGGTTTAAACAACAGTGCTTGTCTGTTATTGGAGCTCAATTGTCGAACAATGTTAGCCCAGACATGAAAAGATGTAATTCATTATTTATTTTCAAAAAGAAAATGCAACAATATATTTTTCATAGTTATGTGATTGAATGAATATGGGTTTTTTTGTGTTTTTTGTTTTATTTTTTGTTGTTTATTTGTTTTTGGGGGTTTTGTCACAAAACGTTTGTGTTTGTGTGTATTTACTTTTCTTTAAAAAAAACGGTAACTTGTAAATGAATGTAAATTTTGAGTTAGGCATATAAACTTTTGCTTCTGCCTGTTTTTGGTCTCACTTACAAATTGTTAGCTGTGCATTTAAAATGGATCATTTGTTTTGTGTGAGCAAAGCAAAAATAAATTGATACACAGCAGAGAGGGCTGACTCAGCGTGAGGTGTTGATGATGATGCTGCTTTGAGTTTAGTATTGTGTCACTACGTGGGGGCGGAAATCTCACTGTGGCTTCTGCTGATTGTCCAAATGCCTTCGTGGGAGTTTCCACTGACAGGGAAGGACGGGATCGTGACTCAGAGCTACTTTCAGGTGAATTTTTTCTTTAATCCTTCCACTAATTCAAATTAAATTCCAGCCTCAAATTCTGAATCTTGTTTGAAACTTTTTAATTTCATTTTTAATGTATTTTTCTTTATTTTTATTTATAAAGTTACGGGCAGACATGGTTGTCTTTGAAACTGTCAAATCTCACGTTTCCTTTTCAGTGAAACCACATATAACTACAACTATGTATTTCAATCCCTGAATTTTAACACAAAAAAAATTCAAAAACGGCCCAAATGTGGGAAGCTGCTAATTCTGAGATGACCACTCTTCCTAAAGTAGTCATCCAGGTTTGATGAAACTGGACTAAGTGAAGTGAGGATGCAAATTCTATGACAGGGATCCTCAACTCCAGGCCTCGAGGGCCGGCGTCCTGCAGGTTTTAGATGTGTCCCTGATCCAACACACCTGAATCAAATGGCTGAATCACCTCCTCAGTCTGCAGTCAGGTTCTCCAGAGTCCTGCTAATGACTTCTATATTTGACTCAGGTGCAGGACCTGCAGGACCACCGGCCCTCGAGGCCTGGAGTTGAATACCCCTGTCCTATGATGTCATCTCTTTTTGACCTTTTGACCTTTACCTGGAGCCGGCGCTCCGATTTCTTTGTGTGTGGACTGAGGAGGAATGACCTTCCTGTGCTGATTATTTAATGCTTTATATTAAATCTTTAATTTTTGGGATAGTTCAGGTAATGAATTCAGGTGAAATATTAAATGATCATAACCAGATCACAAGACCTAAATTTAAAATCTCATGTGAACAGCGCACACAGGTGTAAAATGTACAATAAACAAACAAATAAATGAAGCAGAATTGGAAACAGTAGCCAATCAGCTCTCACTCCCTGATGGATCCGCCTGTTTGAGTCTGCGGATTCGACCCCTCCCATTTAATCAGGCTCAATGTGAGTGCGCTGAGGCTGGGTTAACATGTTAACCACCACACTATTGTTACCTCAGGAGCTTAACAGAACAGCCTTGCCAGAATTGATGCAGCGAGTACAATCTCATCCAAGCTGAGGATTCCTGTTGCTCAGTCACACCAGTGAGACATCCGACTCTGGCCTCGGCGGGCGGGGGGGAATATTCACTGGTTGATCAAAGATGCCACTGTTTCTGTGACGGACGCTCGTAGCCAAGTTTCATGAGAATATGGAGAATACAGTGAGTCATACACAGATTTACTGTCCACACAGATGCTTCACAGCCAATAACGACTGAACTGCAACAAGAACAATGTTAGGGGGCGGGGCCTGTTTCCACAGACCCACAACAGCAGGTGCAACAATCTTCAGCCTTGCAGCAGTGTGTGAGTCATTGTCAGATTGCACACAGGTGAGTGATTACTGAACTGCTTCCAGGTGTGCAGGCAGGACAAGCATGAACACCTGAAACACACACACACACCGCGGGAGGTAGTTTGATTGGTATTTAGAGTGTTTTTGGAGCTTTATAAAGGTCACGCTGAGAGTAAATGTTTGCTTTTTAAGAGCTTGAGTATCTTTCAGACTGTGATAGCTCCAAAAGCGAGACGTGCGAGTTCCATTAGACTTGTACAGTTTGGTTGTAAACCCGGCATCAGGACGGCAGATTGTTATAGTGAGCGCAGAGGAGCTCAGCATTAAATCCTGGCTGGACTGAAGGTTTGTGAGGTGCAGGAGAACAGGTGAGATTAGCGTCTCTGACAGATCCAGACTACAAAAGGCTGAAACAATCATCCTGCTGCTAACTGCCTTCTTCCTAAAACCTTTCCACCCTCCTGTTCAAGCCCCACACGACAAACACCTGATCGGTTCCTGCGCTCGACTGTCTCCACCTGTAATTGCTGCCCCGCCCTCGTTAGCCTCACCTGGGTCTGTGTATGGTGTTGATTCTCCTCCTGTCAGGTTCTTGGTTCTACTTCCTGTGTCTTCTGTTTGATGTACTGTCCTGTGCTTTTGGAGTTTGGCATCATCCACATATTCTCAGGGAGGGGAGCTGTTAAATATCTATTAATAAATAATGTAATTGTATTGCACATGGTTTATATTGCAGGAGGAGAATATTGCACTGATTGCTGAGGGGAAAGGCTTGTGTACAGTTCAGCTGTGAGTTTTTGTGATGAGTTTAGGAGTCTGTTTTTCAGTCTGTCGGCATTTCTGGGACTTGAACCGTTTGCCTGATGGCAGACGGTTGAACAGAACATGGCCGGGGTGAGCGCTGCCTGTGGGAATGATCCTAGCTCGGCAAAGCCCGCAATGTCTACCAGGGTGGGCAGAGGGCTACAGTTCATTTTTCTGCTGTCCTGATTACTCTCTGCAGAGGTTTTTTTGTCTGCTGCTGAGCAGGCAGCAAACCTCACAATGATGCCGTGGGTCAGTACTGACTCGATGGTGGTCCTGTAAAAAGACACAAGCAGTTTGTCCTCCAGCTGACACCTCTGCAGAACCCATAGAAAGTGGAGCCTCTGCTGAGCCTTTTTGACTAGCATAGATGTGTTGCTTGTCCAGGTCAAATCATCTCATATTTGTGTCCCCAGGAACTTGAAGGAGGCCACCCTCTCCACACTTTCACCATTGATAGTTAGTGGAGTGTGGTCCTCTTTCCGCCTCCTGAGCTCGATGATTCTTTGGTTTTTGTGGTGTGTAGCTGCAGGTTGTTCTTGGTGCACCACTCTGTCAGCGCCTGTACGCCCTCCCTGTATGCTGACTCGTCACCCCTGTGATCAGTCCGACTATGGTAGTGTCATCAGGAAATGGATGATGGAGTGTGAGGTGTGAATGGGGGCAAAGTCATTTATGTAGAGAGTGTACAGGAGCGGGCTCTGCACACAGCCCTGGGGGGAGCCAGTACTGAGTGATTTCAGAAAGTCCTTGATCCAGGAGCAGATTTGGGGGGAGAAGTTGAGTGTGCCCAGCTTCTCAATCAGGATGTCAGGGATGATGGTATTGAATGCTGAGCTGTAGTCAAAGAGCAGAAGCCTGACATGAGTTTAGTCAGCTCTGGGTGGGATAGGGCAGTGTGGAGTGTGGTGCTGATGACATCTTCTGTGGATCCGTTTGGTCTGTAGGCAAACTGGTGTTTGTCATGGAATTCTGGTAAGCAGGGTTTGATGTGCGACCACAGACGTCAGCGCCACGGGTCTGCAGTCGTTGAGGCTTGAGATGATGGTGGCTGTCTTTAAACAGGACAGAACCTGGGCCAGTGACAGGGAGGTGTTGAAGATCCCAGTCAGGACCCCCGTTAGCTCATATGCACTATGTCCAGAACACCGTGCGGTCCAGCAGCTTTCCGTGGATTTGTTGCCTTCAGTGCCCACCTCACCTGGTGTTCCTGCAGGGTGAGAGTGGGATGCCTGGTGGATTGGTGGGACGCCTCTGGAGTGGTATGTCTGGGTGACTCGAAGCATAGCAAAGTAATTAAGTTCTTCTGCTGGCGAGACATCAGCATTGACCGCAGAAGGCAAGCTGCCTTTGTAGTTCATCCGGTGCTGGATCCCGTGCCACACCTGCCGTGAGTCACTGGCTATAAAGTCGTGCAGTCCCACCTGTGCATACAAAAACACGAGTGCAGTTTGATTATGAATAAAAACAAATGTCAGTGTGAAAATAGTCGTTTTAATCTAATTTGAATGAAACTCACAGGAAGCCTCTGCAGATGGAAAATAGAGACACAGGTGCGAGACCCCTCGCCTCTGTGATCCTGATGCATTCAGGACCCCCGAAATTCAAAGTGTCAAATGTGATGAGACCACAGGAAGTGATCAGCGACCTGGACGAAGTCAGAGGCCTCCTGGTTTCCACAGCACTCCACATGCTTCATACATGAGGCTCTGCTTCCAGAGAGGTAGAAAAGCTTCATCACAGAAAATGAAGTTGCTGAAACGTCATGTCAGAAGGCCGGAAGTGGCCTCACAGCTGGAAACAGGACAAAAAATGGCAGGAAGTGCGAATCTAAGGAGGCCAACAGGAACGAGAAGAAGCAGCACTCTGTGCGCCCTGGAGATCTTCCAGCCTCTCATTTGCATCTTTGTGGAGAAGGATTCAAACTGCAGCAGGCTAATGAGACCAAACCCCCCTCAAAGCTTAAAGCTGAAGACCAACGAGGGGCATCAACGCCTCTAAAAGTGTACGGAAGACCGAGCGAGCCAACATTTCTGACACCACAAAACTCTCTCTGAGATAATTCAGTAACATTTATGTCAGATATTAATCCTTTAATGTGTCATTTTTGATCATTTTTTTAAAATTTCCACATCAAGGTTAACTGGGAAAACCCTGAACACGATAAGTGGATGAGAATAGATGGATGGAAAAACAATATAAATTGCTAAATACATTAATTGTAAAAATAAAAAATCCCAGATGTATCAAATATGATAAAACTCATATATGCTTTTTTTTTTAATCAGAAGGTTAAAAAAAATCAACACAGAACAGAGGTGCTGTCGTTCCACATGGTGACCAGCAGAGGGAGGCATCACTCTGCTTCCCGCTAGCTGAGAAACCAACACACTCACTCACCAGTAATTAGGATCAAAACTAGTTTATTTCTCTCAAAAATGTAACAAATTCATATAAATAGAGCTAAATATATTAAAAAATATTATATATTCTATCAAGTCAGTATATTAAAGCTTCAAGTATTTTTAATAAGTCCACAAATAAAATAAATTATCCAAAATAACTTATTTTGAAAATAAAACTTCACATATAAATATGAATACAGATGTAAATATTCTAAATACTTAAGTAACTCAAGAGGCTCACAGCTGACAATTTTTCACGTTATACAAAAACATTTTTAAAACCTTCACATTAAAAAAACCGAATCATTTCAAAGCAGGTCTGAGGCTCTGGTGGACGTTCTTTTAGTAAAGAAGATCCACTTTCACAGAGAAGTTCAGTCCATCAGTGCATCCAGTCAAAAAGAAAACGCTGAGCCGAGCTCCTGGTTTTCTCCATCGTTCAGAAAATAGGTGCAAAAAATCCCGTTTAAAAGCATAAATAATCCAACAATAACCAGATACGGCTGCAACAGGCTGCACCCCCCACCCTGACCCCAACCCCCAACCAACCCTGAAAGGGAGAGGATGAATGGATGAGAAGGTTTCTGCTACAAAAAATGCACTTAATCCTCATCATACTGATGATGATGATGATGATGGAGGTAATGATGAGAATACTGATGGTGATGAGGAGGAGGAGGCTGCTCTACAGGGCGGGGTGGTGTGTCAGCTCACTGATCCACCGGAGGATGTAGGTGAACTCTCTGACGGCCTTCAGCACTCCCTCATCTCCTTTGTCTCCCTCCTCCTTCCTCGTCTGCAGACAGTCGGGCACAGTTAGTGTCAATGACAATTTTATGTCTATAGCACATTAAAAGTGTTTTACAAGATTAACTACAAAATAACCGAGATAGATCCAATAGAATAAAATGAAACGTAGAACTGATACAATAAATATGAGACACCGCAACATAAATCCTGATGGGACTCAAACTGAACGATAATTAAAAGCCGAGTTAAAAGGTGAGTTTTTAGAGAGGATTTAAATGGCAGTTTAGATTCTGCAGTATGAATATGAAATGATTATTCCAGAGTTTGGGGGCTGCAGACGCCCGATCCCTCTGTGGTTCAGACGAGACCTCAGCTGCACTAAGAGCTTCTGGTGCCATTAAAAAGAATCAATACGAGATCGAACACGGAGCCGGGCTAAACCTGCTAAAGCTGGAGGGACGCGATCGTGCCTTTTAGTACCCGCCAGAAGACGCGCAGCAGCATTTGTGAGGGTCGCTGATTCGAGTCCCCGTCTGAGCGCGTGCTGTCATTGGGGCCCCAGGGCAGCTGTGGCTACATTAGCAGGTTATCAGCACCGAGTGTGATTGAGGTGTGAATGAATGGTGCACGAAATTATTATTATTGTTATTATTATTATTAACAGCAGGTGGGTGATGAGATTGTGCTGGTGCAGCAGTATAGGTGGTCAGGGTTCAAGCAGCCATCTGAGGTATGCTAGTACCATGAAGTATCAGAAAACGCAGCAGCAGCAGCAGTAGTAGTAGTAGTAGTAGTAGTAGTAGTAGTAGTAGTAGTAGTAGTAGTACTGGCGATGTATGTAAAGTTTTACCTTTTTAATTCTTTTCTCCAGCTTCTTTAAGATCTTTGAATATTTTGAAGGTTCAGAAGAAGAAACCTGAAGATGAAGCACACAAAACAAAGTGTTAATCTTCTGCTGACACAGTGTTCCAGTGTGTGTGTTCCAGTGTGTGTGTTCCAGTGTGTGTTCCAGTGTGTTAGATACATTAGATAAAACTTTATTAACCCTTTTGGGAGGGTTTCGTCAGGGAAAGTGTTACAGTGTTTGTTGCAGTATGTTGTGGTGCAGTGTAACACACACAGTGATACAGTGTATGTGTGTGCGTGTGCATGCTACAGTTGTGCACTCACACAGTGCTGCAGTGCGTGCTGCAGTCCGTACATCAGGTCGTTGTAATGCGGGTGGAGGAGCTCCTGGATGACCTCGCTGCTGAACACGCTCCTCTGGTAGATGTTGATCAGTTCTCGTACCTCCGGCCAGCCAATCGCACGCTGAGGAGGCGAGAGCAGCACGATTACACGCTGAGCATCATCAGGTACAAATGATCATCTTAACTGTGCAGGTAATGAGTCATAAAACAGTGACAGAGATGAAGATGTACTGTGTGATATACTGAAGTTGTTCATAAACAAGCTGATCAGATCCTTCAGTCTAAAGGCTCAAAACATCTCAAGAACTTCGGCTTCACTGAAGCTTTAAAATTAGATTAGATTGCTTCATTGTCACTAAACGTTCAGCTAAATTTCCATTACATATACAATACTAAAATACAGGATCAAATGTGCAGAGTAGTGCAGGAAGAAAGTTATTTCCAGCCTCCCTCTTATTATCCCCCTTATCCCAAAACATTGAACTTTAACTTTATGTGATTTTCAGCCTCGCAAAGCCGGCAGCAATTTGATCGTCCCCCTTCTTCGCCCACAGTCCACCGTCACTTTTCCCTCGTCTGTATTTGGAGGCTCACACACATGAAACTCCCTGTGAGGCGGGAATACATCACTAATTCTGTCCTCGGAAACTCTCACATATTTCTTCCTGAGACGACTGAACGCTCGGCCGCACAGGAATGTCAGCTATGAGGAGTCTGGAAATGCCTGGATGCCAGCGCTGTGGCACGTGGAGGGGGGGGGGGCTCCAGACAGGGCAGGTGGAGCGCAGACGTGATTATGTTGCTGCAGTTTGGGCGACACCGGGCTCAGGACTGGTGAAGCGTTGCGGAGGTGAGGTGTGGTTGTGGCTGAGGTAAACCGAGCGGACACCGTCGTGGCTGAGCGCCAAAACCGCCGAGAAAAAACCTCCACCGGGTCTGCAGCACCAACCTCCATTCAGAACATCACAGTCAGCCGGCTGCACCTGAGGTGGGAATACTGACCTCCTGACATCTGACGCAGAAGTTGGGCAGAAGTCTGAACCTCCGGGAGAAATGGTTTTCTTTCTGTGAGTGAAAGCATGAAACTCATTAGCTGGTTACATAATAACAGGTTATTTCAGTGTATTTTTAATTTACGTGATACATTTTTTACTTCAAAATGAAGCTTGAAAGCTTTGAAAACATACAAGCGAATAAGATTGTTTGTGTCAGTAAATCATTAAAAATACTGCCAGTAAGTCAAAGTACCGCCTTAAAGTGTTACTGCGTTCGGGTCCCTTCGGCTCTAATTTAAAGTCTTTGATCAGGTTTAAAAACTGCAGCTTTTCACACTTTGACTTCGTGGAAAAAAAACAAGAAGCTTCAGTTTTACTCATCAATACGATCGATGACGTGAAACCACAATGTTTACAGTTCTCTGCCAATCAGAGCAGATGTATTAAAAGCCCTGTGAACCTCTTAATGCTGAACTTTCATTATGAAATTATTCATTCTTTCCAACTGATCTGTTGGGCAAATTCACGCAGCAGTTCTTACTGATAATAAATTAATATAACATCAATGAACCTAAAAAAAAGAACTTTATTTGAACAATTTATGAATATTATCTGGTCTATCAACATATCAAAAGCAGGTATTTAGTTTCTAATCAATTCAAATTGATTAGAAACTAAAAAAATATTTCTGATAGTTGAAACTAATCAATCAATTTTTTTACAAACTGGAAAAACTGATCAAGAGGTTTTAATAACAGATCCGATTTTGCATTGATTGACTGGAGGGAGCGCTGCCCCGCGGCAGAGCTGAGCAGTAATCGGGTTATTGATCTTACCGGCAGCCTGTTGATCAGCAGCCTGGTGTGCTTCCACAGGTCC